>OZ010800.1:28671851-28951851 GCA_963932465.1 Maratus speciosus
GATTAGAATGACGTAAAAATTCAACGGCGTATTATTGAAGAAGGGGGAAAGAGCATGAACCAAAAAAATAGTTCAAAAGTTTAGCGACAGATGGCACTGTAAGTGTCAGAATTTCGACTACAAATGTCGTCTTCTTCAATGCTTCGTCTGTCCACAGAATTTTCTACGGCCAATCATTGCCCACTTCCATGTGAACAAGAAATTTCAAAGCAAAACCCTCACTTTCTGGCAGGTCAGAAGAAAACAACTCCTGCACATGGCAAATTTTGTACGGATAGCACTGCAGGATGTTTCATAGAATGTTATGCACGGTGATCACAGGCCTGTCCAATGTTCGGCCAATTCTCAATGCAGTGCACTGCATGGTTGCACACTACCGTTCGACTCCTCCTGAACTGCTGTGGCTACTTCTTCAACTACGGCCGAATCACATTTTTTCCTTCCTCTACCAGACTGCACATCAAACGAACCTTTATTTTCGAATTTTTTCATCATTTTCTCCAGACCCATGACAGTCATCGGTCCACCGACCTTTTTAATACCCTTGAGGGTCCTGAACTTCTGCAGAGCTACAGGTGCAGAATCACCGTTCTTGTAATAAAGCTTTGCAAGCAGACCACTGTCCTTCTTTGAGACACTCATGGCGAACGCCTGAGACGCAAAATGAGGAAACACCGTTTACCCAACGCTTTTATAACACCTGAAATAGCCGTGCGCATGCCAGGTATTTTAATTTACATCTTCTGACGCTTACAACGCCATCTGTCACTAAAATTTGGAACTATTTTTTTTTTGTTCAAGTTCTTTCCCCCTTCTTCAATAATACTCCGTTGAAGTTTGACGTCATTCTGATTAGTGGTTTGTTTATTAGAGCGTTTTGAAATTTAAACTTTAATTATAATCACTCTGTATATATCCTTTGGTGTGACTAATTTTAATTGTGTACACTGAGTTGCCAAAAAATTAGAGACATCCCTTATTTGAAAAACCAGTCTGACGGTGACGTAGAATGAGTAACAATGCAGAGTTTTCTATGTAAATAGCCTTCAGCTTCGTACCATGTAGTTAGCACGGAAGTTACTGTAAAAATGGATAAGACGAAATATTTAAGTGACTTTGAACGAAGTATGATCGTCGGTGCAAGCAGAGCTGTGTCAAATATCTGAAAGGTCAACTCTTTTATCACTTTCTCGCACAACAGTATCTTGATTGCTTTGAATGTGGCAGTTGAGAAAGAAAAAACTTCAAGCGATAAAGACCATTTTGTTCGGAAAAGGCGGGTGAAAGGCGACTAGCACTCATAGTTCGCCGCAACAGAAGAGAAGAAACATTATAAATTACAGCTGGAATCAATGGAGGTGCATTAGAAACCATAGCTCCAATGCACAACAATACGGACATTGCAAAGGATGAGCTTTAGCAGCAGGAGACCTTCAAGATATCTTTGGTATCACGGAAAAATAGAAAAATTGTGGGGGAAAGAAAGACAAAATTGCTCACTTCAGGACTAAAAAGATGGTGGAATGAATCTTGTTTCATCATGCAGTTGGCAGGATCAGTATATGGCGCAAACAGCACGAATTCATGAACCCCTCCTGCTTCATCTTAACTCTTCAGGCTGCTGACGGTGGGATTATCGTGTGGACAATGTTTTATCATGGTTTTTGATTTTTTTTTATAGCAATTGTATTTTGAAATGTGTATTACGATTGTAAACCTTCTAATTTTATATTCCTTAATGCATTTCAGTTTTTAAATAAATGATAATACTTTCCTTACTATTTCCACATATCCGTTCTTTATGGGGGTAAAGATTAGTGTAATGTATACACGCACGTTGTAATTTTCTGAAGTCCAGGGTACATTTCTCGAGACACACCTGTTTAAAAATGTATATATGAATAACATGAATAACAACAAAGCTTATAAAACTATAAATTGAAATATCATTTCAACTAAGATTTTTTCATATACAGGGTGTTTCACTACCAGACCGACAAACTTTGGGGGATAATAGTAGACATAAAGACAAACATTATTAAATGGGAAACCATGGGGTGCAAACGTCTTCTGTAGGAGCTAGGGGGCATTAAAGTTTAAGGTCCAAAACTTCAAACGATGATAAAAAACGGATAAAATGGTCGATTCGTTTGCGGTTTTCACTAAAATCATTTTTTATATCACAATTTTCTTTAAAAAAATTATAAAGGTTAGGTTCAAAAATTGTCGATAGAGGGCGCTTTAGACTTTAGAGTAACGAACAAATACTTTTTAGCGTTATTTTTTGTATGGGGTTAAAATTATTCTAAAGTTTAGACTTTAACTTAAATTTTAAGCCCAAAATCGAAAACATTGGGATCGGGTAATTAGCGAAAATTGAAATGTGAACAGAGGGGGGAGATTTTAAACGCTCATAAACTTTGAAGAAACTAATAGATTTTGTTACGATTTGCGTGTAGGTCATTCTCTTGGTAATTATTTTATTCAAAATGACGTACAGCTTTGGTGTCCTAATTTTTTGATAGAGGGCGCTTCCGACACATCTCCGACATTTCAATGACATTATACCTGGGTGTTTTACTACCAGAACAACATACTTCCCGGAAGTGTTAGGGATGCAAAGACGACTCGATATCACGTAGGAATGTAACGTTGGAAATGTCCTTTGTGCGAATTATGGTTAAAAGAAGCAGAGAAAAAAGCAACAGAAAGAAGCAGCGAAACAGCAACACCTTAATTTGACAGAAAACAGTTTATTTATAGGTTTTACAACAAAAGGTGTTCGAAATTACGACCAGAAGTAGCCCAGTAAGTTTGACAGCAGCGTCGCATGGAATTCCTCAATCTCTGGAAGGTTCCTGGCATCTCTGATAGCTTTCTGGCAGCTACAGAAATACGAGCCGCGTGGTCTTCGCAGCGCCATCTACCGTCGCTTTCTAGCTTGTCGAACTACTTCTGGTCGTAATTTTGAACACCTTTTGTAGTAAAACCTTTAAATAAACTGTTTTCTGTCACGTTAACGTGTTACTGTTTTTCTGCTTCTTTCTGTTGCTTTTTTATCTGCTTCTTTTAACCATAACTCGCATAAAAGGCATTTCTAACGTTACATCTCTATGTGATTCTGAGTGGTATTTTTATCCCTAATACTTCCTGGAAGTTTGTTAGTCTGGTAGTAAAACAACCAGGAGTAATGTCATTGAAATGTCGGATATGTGTCGGAAGCGTCCTCTATCCAAAAAATGAGTACATCAAAGCTATACATTATTTTGAATAAAATAATTACCAAGGGAATGACCTACACGCAAACCGCAACAAAATCGATTAGTTTCTTCAATGTTTATGAGCGTTTAAAATTCCCCCCTCTGTTCACAGTTCAATTTTCGCTAGTTACCTGATCTCAATGTTTTCAATTTTGGGCTTAAAATTTAAGTTGAAGTCTAAACTTTAGACTAATTTTAACCCTAAACAAAAAATAACGGTAAAAAGTAGTTGTTCGTTACTCTAAAGTCTAAAGCGCCCTCTATCGACAATTTTTGAACGTAACCTTTAAATTTTTTTAAAAGAAAATCATGATATAAAGAATGATTTTAGCGAAAACCGCAAACGAATCGACCGTTTTTTCCGTTTTGTATCATCATTTGAAGTTTTGGACCTTAAACTTTAATGGCCGCTAGCTCCTACAGAAGACGTTTGCGCCCCATGGTTTCCTGTTTAATAATGTTTGTCTTCATGTCTACTACCACACCTCAAAGTTTGTCGGTGTGGTAGTGAAACACCCTGTATATATACATATATATATTTCAGTAGAAATTATATACCTTTTAATAATAATCAAAGGCAATAACACAAAAATAATTCTGTTGCAAAACATACTAGATTTTAAATTCAGTCGACATATGGTTGGTGAAGACAATTTATGATTTCAAAACACCTAGTTTAAAACTCCTATTTGCTTTAAATTATATGTGCGAATTCTTCCCATTTACTTTAGTATATATTTAAGATTTACTCTTTGTAATGTATTAAATATTATGAAGGATTCCTGAATTAAAATTTATTAAATGATAATCATAGAATTTTTGGAAAATGGTTAAAAAATGCATATTTTTTAACATACAGGATTAGTTTTTGTTCTGGACCTATTCAAAAAGAACGCTAATTATAATTCTTTATTAAACATCAATTCTTAAAATTTGAGGAAATCTATTTTTTATACAAAGAGAAATTATATAAAAAATCAACAAGCTACAGTCTTTGCAGAGATGAACATTTACGGATCGATTTTAAAAATAGCAAGTTAATTTAGACATCAAGATTTTATTTACCATCCATAATCCGAGAATCAATAGAGATATTTTTAGGCAACTAGAATATTTGCACTGATTCAGTGTCCCTTGATTTACCTAAAATTTGGAAAGAGATGCTATGTAATTTTAGTAACAATAATTAAAATTAATCCACGCTCGCAAATAGCCAAAATAATTTTATTTTTATTTTATGTTTTGCAATGTCTTTCATTATGCATGTTGTCTCGTGACATCGTTTACTGTGATATTGTTTTGTTAAATTATATGAAAATTAATCCACGCTGGTAAATAGCTAATTTAATTTTAATTTAATTTTATGTTTGCAATATTTTTCATTATGCATAATGTCTCGTGACATTGTTTACTATGTTTATTGTTTTTCAAATTATTTGAAAATATTTTCTATCGTAAATGATTTTTAAAAAATATGGCCGTTTATGCGACGAAACGATCGTGAATCTTAATAAAGATATTTTAAAACTTTTTATAGCATTATTTAACTTAGACTTTCTCTTTTGTATAATTAAATAAAATTGCAGAATTGTAGATCGTTGCGGTAAGTTTCTAGACATTTACTTTCTAAATATTTTGTAGTGATCTCTAATAATAGTTTCCGAAATTTATTTTATACTAATTTTAATTCAATATTTTATTTTTTAAACTATATGCGATTCCCAAATTAAGTTAAAAATACAGAATAAAGGAATTTGCAAAAGAAGACTTTCAAACATTATTAATTAAAGTGTCTTTTAAAGTATTACTGAAAGATGAATAAATATGCATAATGCGTCACATATAGAGAATAATTTTCTGTTTCAATGCAAATATTAGGCTTGACCATTTGTTTCAAATAGGGAACATCATCCGTCAAGATACAAAAATATGAAAAGGCGGGGTTTTTTAAGTATACTTTCAAATTCTTTTGTTTCATTTACAACTTTAATAAATCAAAAACAATACAAATTTACCTTTTTAGTTCTAGGATCAGTACTGTTATTGTTTTGCCAAAACAAAGCTTCGTAATTCCTGCAGTTTGCTTCATAAGGATATGGCAGTAATAACTCATGTTGCTATGGTTTAAATAAAAATGAATTATTTTGTAAAAATAGATTATAATTTATGATATAAAACAGTTTGTAACAACGTGAAAAAGAATTATTTAACCATATTTTCTTTTTATTCTAAAGAAAAGTAACTACTGCTGCCACCGTCTCCGGCGCTGCCATAATTATATTTATCGTGATTTTCTGAATTTCGCGGCTCATAATAAACAAAATTCATTATACAAACACGAAAACAAGTACTTTTATGGAAAACTGTATAATAAATATCCGAAACATATGGTTTAATGTAAAATAATTGCTTTGAGAGTTGCATTAAGAAATAAAAACACATTTGTAATAGTTATTCTATAATCAGAAAAATAATTTCCAGAAATCTATCAAAAATGTATGTACATTTACAATCTCTGTTCAACTGCAAATACTTAAAAAAAAAAAAAAAAAACCATTAATTCTCTTCGTGAAAGTATCTGTTTTATTATTTAATATTCCCTATCAAAACATACGCTTTAATGAGGAGAGTCTGGAAGCCTCCCTTCTGTCTACTGCAATCTCCCAAACGGAACCGAGGCTAACGAAAAAGACAGGCTACCGCGGTGGATCCCAAGTTTATTTTTTACAGACCACTAGAGTGACGTGCTGCTCATTTCGTACACCTTCTTTGGTGCATTCGAGCATCACGCGACTCCAGCAGTCTTTAAAAGGAGATACGTGGAATGCACCGCGGTCTTTCTCGTTAGCCTCGGAACGGAACGATGTGACGTGGTATATGAGTGAGACGAGGAGGCTGGTATGGCAAAGAGGAGAACGTTCGTGCTTTATTTCAAGTAAGGGAATAAATGCATGGATAGGTCTGAATCACTTCCATTTCTTTTTGGATGGTTGCGGATAAAGAGGCTTATTTCAACTTAATATTTTTCTTTTAAACACTTTCCAACAAAGTTGAAAGGTGTTTATGCATTCGGTTTGTCTGTCCGTCAGTCCGTCTGGCCGTCTGGTCGTCTGTCCGTCTGTCCACACTCTAACTCCCGTAAATATACTCGGGTTTTCATGAAATTGATAAAGGTTATTTAGGGTCACCAAAGAATGTTTGGTATTGTATATGAAGTATGTAGGATTAATCGTTCATTTACAGGGGCACTCAAAAGTATTCGATTATATTATGGTATATGGCGAAAAATCGTTTGCATAAGACATGCTGTAAAACTTATTTAATTAGTTTGTATGAGTGGAACAAATAAAAACTTTAAACGAAAATAGCAGAAGGTCGCAGAGAAATGAAGGAAAATTACTGTGATAGTGGTTTATAAGCTACTCATCCGTTGGTCTATGCATGCGCAGGGATAAAGCTAGTTTTGTTGCCAACTCCCTAGTGGATAAGGCTAGTTTTGAAACTAAACCAATATTTTAAAAACCAAGAAATAAAGGATAAACATATTTTTTATTTACATATTATAGTGTTTTTCTGTGCAGGTTTAACAATAGTATAGATTGGTAAAGAAAACCCGATTTTTTAAATTTTGGATAAGGCGAGTTTTGAAACTCACGTCCTCATATTTAAAACACAAGGCTATTTTTGTCATCTGCTCTTAGCTTTCTGCTGAATTTATTTTACTAATAATTTTTTTAACTGAAAGCTGTTTATTTATATACTTATAGAATTATCCAAACTTGCTTTATTTTAAATATCTCCATTTTTATATTTTAATTTAAAAAGTATTTTATGAAATTTCTTCATATTGGTGCTAATTAGATAGCTTTCATTATTGCAGATAAGAGAGAAAAAAATGAGGTTTATATATCTTTATTCACGCCATTTTCTGATAAAAAGCAAAATTGATGATACAAATTGTTGTATAGAGTTTAGTGGTGCAAAATCCTATTAGGGACATAACATTTTGAACAGAAAATGACATACTGCTTTTGAAAACACGCATTTTTCCTAATAAAGTTTTCATATTTGTTTCCTTCTGCATGTGTACTGATAGTATGTTTCAGACAGTAAGTGAAGTGCTTAAGTAAGTGAAAATGACATCATGTTTAACTCTTTCAGGACCGCATTTTTATTTACAAAAGGAAAAATCTGAATTTCTGGAATTAAGGCTATTTTTAGCTAATATAAACATAAATATAATCTGAAAAAAATTATTTAACATTTTTTAGAAGTTTTTTTAAACGATGACATTTGGCATCATTAGGACCAAATAGGAATTGTACACGAAATGCTCATGATGCCATTTGGCGTCATTGGAATAAAAAAAAGAAAATATGCGTTCAATTTTTAATGTGTATTTATTTTTTAATTTCCATTACATGCATAATTGTATTTACTGAAGTTCCCAGATTTTGGCAAGAATAGAGATTTGTTTGATGCAGTAATGTGGCGTTGGTGTTTTTCATGACTATTTATATATAGAGAGAGATTTATGCCTGAGAGAGGGGGTATCTTCAGTGGGTGTCTTTCTAAGGGAACCTAACCTGTATTTACGCAAGGATGCTCATTGTTTGATGAAAACAACGGAGAACTCCGAACAGTTATGCCGACAAGCGCGATTGGTTACGAATCAGCAATTCCCGTCTACGAGCTTTGCCACCGGAATCTCTAAGCCACTTGATACACTAAGTTATCTATAATTTATTCATCTCAATATAATTTAAAGTACTCATAAGGACTCAAATTTCATCAGGAGGCAATGAAGAAGTTTCTCTAAATGCCGTGTCAAATGGTTCAATATTCTTATCTTCCAATTGATCTACATATTCGACTTCAACTTCTAATACTTATTACCTACAGAAATAGTAACAGGACCAACTGAATCATTTGTATCTAGATCAAGAATACCGACAATTGAATTGGGCAACCACGGAAAATTCCGAGCAGTTAGGCCGACGAGCGCGACAATTGCATTGGGTAACCACGCAATCAATTGTCGCAATAGTGCACGAAGTCATCTGCATTTGATAGATTGCAATCACTTTCACTGTCCTCTTTGTCAGATTTTTAAATTTCTGTATCAGAAAGTTAATCATTCCTTAGTACATAAATGGCTTTTTCTAATGATACAAACTCCTTTTTTCGCTCTGGCATGATAAATAGTAAAAGGACTTTAATTTTTCCTTTAACAAAACTACTAAATCACATAAGAAATAAAAAGAGAGAGTTAAGTTGTAACTATCTATCTAGTACCAGTGATGTCATTTGGAATCATGTATATTTACTCTGCATTGTTGCTGAAATAAAAATACAATTGTTGAATTATAAATACATAAATATGTACTTCATACATAATACAATTTATATTTAAAAAATTGTAATTATTTTTAAAAAAGGAAAAGTGAGAATAATATTTCATTTCACAGTCATGTTTTCATTTCACCTTTTAAAAGGAAATCAAGCAGTACTTTTTAGTTTCTGGAATATCCTCTACCATCTATGTGGGAAATTAAAAAATACTGCTGAAAAGACAGAAAAAGAGTCTTTTGAATGACACCAAACAAAATCTCCGAGATTCAGATAAAAAAAAAAAAAAAAAAAAAATGTGAATGCCATGATGCCAGATGGCAATCATGACAATCACAAATTTCTTAGTCTGGTCCCAAAAGGGTTAAAAGATAAAGTAAATTTTCTTGGATAAAACTAAACATTTTTACAATGCGTCTAAAAAAACATAAATTACGTCAATTTTTACTCTCCGGTACTGAAATTAGAGTTTCGAGTTAAGAGTGCGACTGTTCACATGCAAAGATATTGCTGACAATCGTAACTTCAAGTTTTTGAGTTAAAATGATTTTAAAATGATAATATTGAAATACCAATTTTTTGAAAATGAAATTTGAAAATACAAATTTTTTGAAAATTTTTTCTAATACGAATATGAGAAATGCGCATGTAAATTTTGAAAGGAGTAATTGATGTTGGATTTAGATTTAGTGGGAGAAAAATTCTATGATCATGTTAAAAAGGAAAAATTTTTGCTGTTTTTCATTCCGGATTACCAAGCATAAGAGCCTCAATAGATAATTTCATTATAATAACTGATCTTTATTATATTTTACGGATTACGTATCTATTCTATAAAGGACAAACGTATATGTGCATAAAGCTGACGTCATTTTGCGATTGGCAACATTTCATGATTAAATTTCGGTTTTGAAGTTTTCGCTACTGATTTTTTTTAATCTTATGATCACCGTATATTTTCAATTTTTAGAACGTCGTATAATGAAAAAACCTACTTTCAAATGCAATTTGTTGTAAAAACTGTATCTTAATTGACTCATTTATTATGTTCTTTAAAATAATTTTCATGTATGATTTTTTGTAATTTATCTTAACACGTGCCGGCTTCAATATATAATAATAATAATAAACATTTTGCACATAAAGCATCAAAAATTGCTCAGCATTTATTTCTGACTAATTTTCCATAACGAAATTAATACTTCCTTTATAAATAAATAAAAGAATAATATTAAAAAAAAAACACTAATTCAACATATTTGTAATCGAACAATTAAAACTTTTACACAGCCAAATACGAAAAAAAAATCTTTCAAATGGAATTTCTTTGCAAAGCGCATCTCAGTTTACTGATTGTCTATGGATTTAAAAATTAATGTTCAAGCATGAAATATTTTTAAACTTATCTGTATCGGGTTGAGCTCAATTACGAAAGATTAATTATTTTGCCCTTAAAACAACATACAGATTTATAATTTTTTTACGGCCAATATTCCGTACAAAAATATTCCTCTATGAATAAATAAATAAAACTAGCAGAACTACCCGGCTTCGCCCATGTCAATTATAAGGAGCCTTCCAGGTAAAATAAATTAAAACGAAATAATACGCCAATCACAATAACTGAAATTTGTGCATTCCCATACACAAATCGTTATAAAGACAATAAAAAAAAACATGGCGTTATTGTCTTGAAACCATAGTAAAATCCCTGAACTTTAATAACAGAATGCACATTTTCTTTGGCGGGTATGAGAGAAAAATATGTGATTTTCCTGACAATACGAAAAAAAAAAAATTCCTCAAATCGTGCAGCACTTAGTGAAATTCTCGTTTGTATGGTATTATCTACATTATAAAGTAAAAACACTATGCCAGTGCCCGTAAATTTAACCTATAAAATGTGCCTTTACTGCAATTTTTCTAACTTTTTAACATCACACAATTTCATTTTTTACAGTTTCGAATAGAAAAAAGTTCTTTCAAATGAAATTTGTTTGAAAATAGTACCTCACTTTTCTGATTTTAATGGATTTTAAAGTAATTTTTAAGCATGGATATTTTTAAAGTTGAGTGCAACTCGATTGCGAAAGATGAACCTTTTTACACTTAATGCAATAGTATAAAGTAAAGACATGTCTATGAGTAACGCTGGTATCATATTTTCGGTGGCAACAACCTAACACAACAATAAATTTCCCTTTTACTGCAGTTTAACGTCTAAACATTGTACATTCGATTGTTCCAAAGTATTATAGAAAACAAAACTACTTTCAGTAATATTTGTTTGTAATGTTTATGTCAATTTACATATTTTTTATGGGTTTTAAAATAATTTTTAAGCATGGATACTTTTTAAATATGCTTGCAACCCAAATACAAAAGATTAACTCAACTGTTCAAAAACATTGTAAATAATTCAGAATTTGTTTGCTTTCGCGTAATATTCAATAACTAAATTGGCAAACGATATTAAAGCGCCAAAAATAAAATAAAATAAAACACGAATTTAACAGATATGAAATCAAACTACTCAAAATAACCTGATAAGTATATAAAATTCAAATGGGAATTTCGTTCCTGGTGCATATAACTTGAATTCTTCAGAACGGATTTGCACTATTAGTTTTTTAGGGAATATTGTAGTGCGTAAGATATTGTTTTCCGTTGCTTAGTCATATAATTATAGCGGATATTTTCATAATCATGTGAACTCAATTATGAAGGATTAGTCTTATTAGCTGAATGAAAAATGCAGAACTATTTTTATCTCTAAGTATATTGACGGGTTTATCTTGAGTAATGGGGCTGTGCGCTAGGGTATTCTTATTTTAATGAGTGTGCCTGGCACCTATTATGGCATGCACTTTTGTTTAAAGCAACATAGAATGACTTATGCTTTAAGCAACTATCTGGCATGCAACTTGATTACAAAATACTAACCTGCAATAATGCTTAAGTTGCTTCTCGAGTTCCCTGCTCAACAACGCGAAAGTATCTGACACATTTTCTGACTCATAAAACGTAAAGGCTTAAAATTCGTAGGCCTGAATATTAAAGTGATTTGGAATTGAAATGAGTTTTTCCTTTTTTCATAAATAAATTACTTATCGAGATATGAGTAATTGTGGTTGCGTGACGGCCGGTTTTTATCCTTCATTGCACTGTTGCGTCCGAAATTCAGTTCAAAACACCAACTGAAAGATCTTATACCTTTACCAACATATGGAAACTATCTTTCGATTACATAGTTTCTAATTAAGAACTCCTGTCAATTTCATGCGTTTCCGAACAAAAATTATTTAAAAAATGTGTCAGAAAATAGCTCCTTTGGATTTGAGAACAGCCTTAACTTTATGAATAGCCTTAACTTGACGCTCATGAAAAAACTCACATTTATAGTTTTAATTTTGGAACTTGCGAAGTTTAAATTCAGAAAAAGGATGTTCTTTTGACACATTGTGGTAATTTTTTAACTTTTAAAATTAAAACTCATGTTTTCTTTGGCGCGCGTAACAGTAGTATACAATATCTCCCGCAATACGGGGGAAAATGCAAACAAATACATCCAAATGAGGTAGTAGTTACTAAAATTTTATTTGGAAAATTTGAAATTTTATTGAAATTAAATCTACGATGATTAGATGAAATGATGTCATTTTCCATAAATTTTAAATAAAGACACCTGTCAAGAATTTTTTTGAAAATGTAAATAACCGCTCTCTTTTTGCTATAAATCGCGGAAAATGTTAGAACTGAATCTAAACCAATACAACACTTAGCGATAACGTATAACTATAAGATATGGCTGTAGTATACAATCGAAGTACTAAGCAAAATATAGCAGCCATATGTTTACAACGAGTTTAATTACGCGTTGAAAAGATTTGATAGAATGTGACGTCATATCTAGCCTTTTTTTACTTTCTTCTATCTTTACAAGAAGAAAGTATTGGATTCATGAAAATTTTCGAATTCCGGTTTTCGACGGATTTACACGTTTTAGAGGTCAGAGACCCCGAAAAACATGTTTTTACAAAATGTCTGTCTGTGAGTCTGTGAGTCTGTCTGTCTGTCTGTATGTGACACAAATTTTGTGGGCGCTCTATCTCAAGAACAAATGCACGGAATTTAATAAAAATTCATAACCAGTGAGTTCCTGATACCAGTTGATGCTGATTAGTTTTTGGTGCAAATCACTCAACAGGTGGCGCTGCTGTGCTGCATTTTTTACGATTTACGCAATGGCTCTATCTCAAGAACTAATGCACGGATTCACGAAACTTCAGATTCAGTTAGTCCCTGATATGACTTGATGCTGACTACGTGTTGGTGTAAATCGCTCAACAGGTGGCGCTGCTATGCTGCATTTTTTTACGATTTCCACAATGTCTTTATCTCAAGAACTAATGCACGGATTTTCACGAAACTTCAGTTTCAGTTAGTCCTTGATATGCCTTGATGCTGATTACGTGTTGGTGTAAATCGCTCAACAGGTGGCGTTGCTGTGCTGCATTTTGTACGATTCCCACAATAGCTCTATCTCAAAAACTAATGCACGAATTTTCATCTAACTTCAGATTTAGTTAGATGTTAACACAAGTTGTTGCTGATTAGGTTTCAGTGTTAATCGTCCAATAGGTGACGCTGCTGTGCTGGAATTTTCATGATTATTGCAATAACTATATCTCCAAAACTCATATACGGATTTTCCCCAAACTTCAGATTCAGTTAGACTTTGACATAAGTGGTCGCTTGGTGATTTTTGGTGTAAAGCACCCAATAGGTGGCGCTGCTATGCTGAAATTTGCTGAATTTACACGATTAGATAGCCATATCTCAAAACCTAAAGCACGCAATTTCATATCTTTAGAATCCTCATGATTGGCATAGATTGCCGTTTAATTTTGGCAGTGTGAGAGCGAATTTTCCGGTATTAACATGTATGAGATAGAAGAAAGTTTTGGGACTGATACATCGGACTAGTTTTTCTTTTTCTTAAATTGTTTTCATGAAATTTGACTGTTTGTATTAAAATAGATGTTTTAATTTAAAAAGAAATTCAAATTGAGGTGCTACGTTACTTTTCCGCTCTTATAGTTAAAGTTTTTATTTTATATACAAAAAAATGTGAATTTTTCGTTTAGAATGACGTCAATATGAAACACGCAAAAATATAGGAAGAAAATCTGAATTTTTATTGGCAAATAGAAACAAAATACACGCGTTATCCTTATTTTTTTCACATTATTGTGTCATTTTTTTAGGGTGTGGCAACAGGAAAGAAACTTTTGAATTAGAAAAAGATTTAAAAAGAGATATTTCTATAGTGTTAAATTACGGAAGTGGTAGAAAAATGGGATAAATATTAGGTCTGATAATTTTTTAAAGTAGACAGTGCTCTTTTTCACGTTCTAAAACGTATGTACATGAAAATTCGTACAAATCGGTCAAAAATTGAAGATTTGTATAAAGGGCTTACATACAGAGAACGGCTTTTATATATATCTATATATATATAAGCCGTTCTCTGTATGTATGTCCTTTATACAAATCTTCAATTGTAGACCGAATTGCACGAAACTTGCTGTATATACGTTTTAGAACGTGGAAAATGTCACTGTCTACTTTAAAAAATCATCAGACCAATATTTATCCCTTTTTTCTACGACCTTTCATAATTTAATATTATAGCAATATCTCTTTTTAAATATTCAAATTCAAGTTTATTTCCTGTTGCCACACACCTATAAAACAGCTCAATAATTAAAAAAAAAATTGGTAACACGAGTACTTTGTTTTATAAGTCAATAAAAATTCGGATCGCCTCACTACATTTTTGCTTTTTTTGAAATTGACGTCATTCAAATAGGAAAATGCACATTTTTCATATAATTATGTAAAAACCTTAACTAAGCATGTTTTAAAATGACCTTAGTTGTACTTTAGTTGAATGTTAAAAAATCTATTTTAATGAAGTCGTTTCAATATCAAGAAATCAATTAAGGAAAAAGATAACAGTTAAAAAAAAAAAAAAAAAAAAAAAAAAAAAAAAAAAATCTTTTGCTAGATATGACGTCAATTTCGTCAATATAATTTGAAACTGGTTGTAAAAACTGGATGCTACAATTTATTCCCTATTTTTTTGTAATCTTTAATTATATCATTTGGATAAATGTTTTAATACCTGAAATGCAGTGATAACATTCTACGATTTGTATCGAATACGGCTATATAAAATACGATTTTTCTACGATTTATATTAAATAGAAATTATAGCTACTATTTTTTAGGTTAAGCTTTTTTTTCTTTTTTAAACAAAATTTCATGACTGACAGACTTCTTAGTTAGACGCTGAAATAATGGGATGCATGATGTTTAGAGATCAAATTGCAGTAAAAGCGTAATTTATGGTACGGTTAGGAAAGTGCCACCAACAATATAGTGCTAGGCTTTACTCATAGATATGTCTTTTCTTCATAATATTGCATTGATAGCAAACGGATATATCTTTCTTAATTGGGTTACAGGTATATTTAAAAATATCTCCGTGATTGAAAATTAATTTAAAATGGATAAACAATCCGTAAATTAAGATAAACTTTTCAAACAAATATTACTGAAAGTACCTTTTCGTATTCTATTAGATGTTGGAATAATCAAATGTGCGATGTTTAAAGGTCAAATTGCCGTAAAATTTAAATTTATGGTTGGGTTAGCTTGTTGCCACCAACAATATGATGCTAGAGTTACTCAGAGTTCATCAATGTCTTTACTTTATAATATTGCAATAAGATCAAACAGGTAGTATATATTTCATAATTGGGCTGCATGTAGGGATGAGATTTCCACGTTTTTGCACACCGGTATATTCTTAAAGAAAATGTTGTTCTGTTAAATCAAGGGAGTGTTCCGATTAAATGAAATATCATTTTCTCTAACAAAATACTGGTGTGAAAAAAAAAAAAAAACGCGAAAATCTTATTCCTGGCTGCATGGAAATTAAAAAATATCCATGATTGAAAATTACTTTAATATCCATTCACAAGAAAAATTGAGATACAATTTTCAAATAAATTTCATATGACAGAAACTTTTTCTATTCGACAGTGTGAAAAACGAAATTGTAATATGATCATAAGTTAAAAAATTTTCAGTAAAGGCAAAATTTATGGGTTAGGTCATTGCCATCATCAGTATAATGTCACAATTGGCATTGTGTTTGTAATTTTTTTATTTTATTTTATTTATTTATTTATTTATTTATTTATTTATTTGTATATTTTGAAGATGACTCAATGAAAGAGTCGAAACATGTAAATTTTTAATATTTTAATGTTTTTTTTTTTTTTTTTTTTTTTGAAATGACGCTTTTTAAGCAAATAATTGTACTGTAATATATGTTATGACATTTGTTTGGAATATATATTATTATATGGTATAGTTAATAGTAGAAGCAATTAAGACTATTTTACTTATATTTCTTATTGGTCTTTTCAACGATTCGTGGACGGGAATTCACCAATCTCAGTTATCGTCATTGCCGTATTATTTCATTTTAATGTTACCCGGGAGGGACCTTATTATTCACACGAGAGAATCCGGGTAGATCTGCTAGTAGATAATATAAATAAAAACAAATTTAACAAACGTGTAATAGATTACGCGCTTAAAGCTCTGAAATTATCATAATATAAAAAGATGCCGTAAGTAGCAAAATCTTGGACTAATAACTCTTAGTATACGAATAATACAAAAATATCGCTTTTGATAAATTTCTAAACTTTATTTGATTCTATAATTCACATTTTTCATATGAGAAATTTTATTTTATTCTTAGGGGGCAATCTAAAAAATATATTGCATGTAAAATAAATATTAGTTTTCACTTTTAAATATGGTTTTCTGTAACCCGGGAAGCCCGGATACGATCCCCTAGTTCTAATAAAAAAACAAATTGCTCACAAATTGTGTGTGTGTGTCTGTCTGTGACGGCTAGCAAAATCTACTTCATATACGAGGCTCAAATTTTTGAGAGAATAGCCCAATGTCTCTCCTCATGTACATAGTTTTCAGAATTTTAAAATTCTAATTATTAGTTGAGAAATTAATTAAAAAACCCAAATTAAAAGAATAGAAAAGTATTCATAATTCAAGAAAAGCATAGGTTTTTATAAAACCGCTGAATAAATTCTCCCTCAGGTGTTCGCAGCCAATGAAATGCGTTCTTCGAGCGGGACTTAAAATTACTTCGACACAACACTTGACTAAAGGGACCAGGCAACTCTATAGATAACTCTTTGAAACTCTATAGATTTTTTTTTTTAATATCGCATTTATCAATTTGAAATTAACACATTTATGCGTATTTTTTAACACTGAATCCAAATATGTAATTTTCCTTGAAATCCGGCTGCAATTAACGAATATACTTTATTTAACAGTTTTAAATTATGGTGCGGTTTTATCTGAAATTATTTGAGCATAGACAGATGTCTCTGAAATCTGATTTTTTAAAGAAAAATAAAGCAAACACTTTTTCAAGCGAGATAAATTTTGTATTTGTTATATTTACGGAGACAGGGAGCGGAAGTGGAGAAGTATTTTCGATTAAATATAGCAATTAGACTACATGAAAAAGGTTTGTTTGAAACTGGAACTAACAAATTTTGTAGAGAGCGTGCGCAGCATGCCTAATTTAAGAGGCCGAAACTGCTGGGGACCTGTTTCGGATGTTCATATTAAACATATTACGGCCCCTGACAGTGGAAGGTGGAACTAAAGTATTTTCAGCAAACTTCTTAAATTCTTATTTTATACCACCACCCCCTCGAATAATATATCTACGGAAAATTTGAATAACGGAGTTTCGTTTGGACATAGGTTTGTGTAGAACACAGCTCGCCACATGGCGGTAGGAATTGGAACTAACATAGTTTTAAGCGCATGTGAGGAACATTAAATAATATAAATTTAAGGTTCATTTAAGAATATTATAACGGGCCCCGGCAAAGCCGGGCAGGTCAGCTAGTTTCACTGTAACACAACCATTGAATTTTCTAAACCTAACGTTATTTTCACAATATCAAATTTTACATACTCACCTCTCATACTCTAATCCACCAGTTAACATATTTTAACGCGCAATAGTTATTAAAAAATATATTTATAAAGCGCGACAAATATTTGAATTTGCGTTTGTCAGCTACAGTCGCTACAACTTGGCATGCGAACATTTGCACTCTTGACAGTAATCTCAGTACCGGTGACTAAGAATTTCAGAATTTCATGTCTTTTAAACACTTTCGTGGTAAAATAGTTAGTTTTATGAAAGAAAATGGTCGCTTTCTTTTAATATGACGTCATTGGTATTCACTGGAGCATTTCGCCTAACGTCTCAAATTCAGTACCAGCGGAATGAAAAGTATTGAAATGTGCATGTTTTTAAAAGGAGAGTGCATGCTTTTTAAAGCTTGACGTCATTTACAGTTCACATTTTTTTTGTTACTTTTAATTGCAATAAGAATATGGCACCATGATAGATGTAATCAATAAATAACACCGATTATTTATCTGCAACAATAGTAGTAATCTGATTGCCACCATTTTGAAGAAATTTAATAAAAACTTTTAAAATTAAATTTAAAATGTAAAAATAGGAATTTTTAAAAAAAGTCATTCCGGCCAGTGCCGGGAAGAAGAGGTAGCTTTCATATTCCTTATTTTAAAAAAGCCAACTTATATTATTCAAACACACGAAGCTCAATTTAGTGGAAACCGAATATAGGAGATTCAATACTAATTTTTATCAACACTAAATCATTATGAAAGAGAATTTCGCGAAATTAGTCAGCTTTATCCAAGCTGCTTTTATTTAAAGTCACTTATATTTGGCTGCCAAATTCGGCGATTTCTTAAAGTGCCTGCCATTTTAAGACAACATGGTGCATGAGGCTAACCAGTGAACTTGGTCGAGACCTTAGTAATTGCTGTGCACATGCTCACTCACATCGGAATAGATTGATATATACGAGTGCTTTCGCAGGCAAAAAATCAGATTTTTTCAAAATGTCACCCACATAGATATTGAAATTGCTATATCTGAGCCATTTTTTAAGATAAAGACAAACAAAAAAAGCTGCTTAATCCTTATATCAAGGTCAAATACTTAAAAAAGAAACCTTTTTCAATTTCTAATTTTTTTTCCACCTCACTTTAAATGTAATTTTTTTTTATTTAAAGGCCGCCATTTTGAAACAAGATGGCTGATGAAGCTGGCCAGCGACCTTGATCGAGATATTGATGTATACTATCCACATGCCTTCTTATATCGAAATAGGCGAATACGTGTGTTATCGTGTGACAAATACAAGATCGTTTCAAAGTGTTAGCCATGCTAGAAATTCAAAGTGCTATAATTCAACCATTTTTTAAGATATAAACAAAAGAACAAATTTTCAGAAAGAAAAACTGCTAAAGAATCTTTGTATCAAGGCCAAACACATAAAAAAAATCTTTTTCATTTTCCAATTTTTTAATACCATAAATTAATTTTTTTTAATGGCAACAATTTTGAAACAAGATGACGAATGAAGCTGGCCAACGAACTAGGTCGAGACATTGGTATGTACTATGTACAGAGACAGACCAAGTTACATCCAAATCGATTCATAAATACGCCTGTTATCACGTGACAAAAATCAGGTCGTTTTAAAATGTCAGCCACAATAGAAATTCAAAATGCTATAACTCAGCCATTTTTCTAGATATAGACGAAATAAAACCTGTTCCGGAATCTTTGTATTAAGGTAAAACACATACGAAAAAAATCTTTTTCATTTTCTAATTTTTTGGTATCTCATTTTAAATTTTATTTTTTTAAATTTTTTTAAACGGCCACCATCTTGAAACTAGATGGCGGGTGAAGCTGGCCAACGAACTTGGTCGAGATATTTGTATGTACTATGTACACGCCAAGGTACATCCAAATCGGTTCATAAATACGCCTGTTATCACGTGACAAAAATCAGGACGTTTCAAAATGTCAGCCATGCTAGAAATTCAAAATGCTATATCTCAGCCATTTTTTAAGATATAGACGAAACAAAAACTGCTCCGGAGTCTTTTTATCAAGGTCAAACACATAAGGAAAAAAATATTTTTTCAATTTTCAGTTTTTTGGTACCACATTTCAAATTTAATTTTTTCTTAAAAATTTAAATGGCCGCCATTTTTAAACAAGATATCGGATGAAGCTGGCCAACGAACTCGGTCGAGACATTGGTATGTACTATGTATAAACGAAGTTACATCCAAATCGGTTCATAAATACGCCTTTTATCGCGTGACAAAATTCAGGACGTTTCAAAATATCAGCCATGCTAGAAATTCAAAATGCTATAACTCAGCCATTTTTTAAGATATAGACGAAACAAAAACTGCTCCGAAGTCTTTGTATAAAGGTCAAATACATAAGAAAAAAATATTTTTCCATTTTCAATATTTTGGTACCACATTTCAAATTTTAATTTTTTTAAAAATTTTAAATGGCCGTCATTTTGAAACAAAATGGCGGATGAAGCTGGCCAACGAACTCGGTCGAGACATTGGTATGTACTATGTACACACCGAATTACATCCAAATCGGTTCATAAATAGGAGAGTTACAGTATGACAAATGTCAGCTATATATATATATATATATATATACATTGATATATATATATATATATATATATATATATATATATATATATATATATATATATATATATGTGTGTGTCAATTTTGAACGGAGAGTGGTTTCGGGGTCTGGGGGTCATGATCGATGAAAATATACCAAAATTTTTTGAAATCGCTTTCCTCCGAACGGCTGCAATAGGTAGCTTTTTGTAATGAAAGCTACCTAAAAATAACTGGTGAGAGCACATCTACAGATGAACAGCTTTCATTAAAAAAATTAATTAGTAAAATTGGTTCAGTAGACTTCTCAGGGCAGATGACTAAAAAAAAAGTCTTGTTTTTTAAATATATAGATTTAAACCTTCGGAAGGTTATTTCTATGAGAAAATTGAAAAATCTTGAGCCGACATTTCAGGATATTAGAGTCGATCTTTTTTGAAATTTTGAATACCTATCAGGATTTCGGATCTACCGACATCCAACTCATTTTTTGTGTCGATGCGACAAATGTTTTGGACGCTATCGTGTTCACTAAAGTGTCCTTTTTGGTGGGAAGCGGGAGCTGTGTGACTGTTTATGAAGCTTCATTATGTGAAAATATGTTCTTAGCTTTTGGAAAATATATTTTAATCATGTTTGTTTTCACCAACTATTCATATTGAAATTATTTTTTTTTTTAATTTTATTGAGAAAATGACATAAAAAATATTTTAATCCGTTTTATTTCCCCCTTTTTCCACAAAAATGTCTTCTGATAATCATAACGTGAATTTTAAATGAAAACTCTCATTTGTATGTAACTAATATTCACACTTATTAATCGGCATTTGTGAAAAGTATTTTTGTTGTTAATTTTAAATTATGACGTCATTTTTTATCTATTTTCTTTTGTTACTTATATTCATACCTCCTCGTATTTTTAACGGATATTTGAAAATACCTGTTTCATTTCAAATATGTCATACTTTTCCAGGAGAAATATTTTCTTAATAAATTCTTAAATATTTTCATTCTCTTTTTCGTTGTTTTCTTTCTAATTGTGACGTCCTTTTTGACAGAAAACTTTCTTATTTACGTAACTGATATTCATGCTTTATACATAACAAAAAATATACCATTTTTTTGTTTCAAGTATGGCGTCATATTTATTTTATTTTGGAAATCTTTGTATTATCATTTTTCCCGTGGAAGTTGTACAATTTAAATTTAATTGTCAAGGAAAAAGTATTATTTCGGGTTTTCATTTTCTTCGCAACTATAAAGAAAGCTATAGGAAAATTTGCAATTGATTCTGTACTAAAAAATAATGAAATTTTGAATTATTAAGAAAAATATTTGAATAAAATAAATGAAACACAGCCTATGTTCATTTCCGGGTTGTAATACATATATATCTAAAGATACAAACACATTAATACATTCGCTTTGACCCTGACTTTATTCGAACTTTCGGACACACTTTCGCATTTATATTACTAGCTGTTACCCGTGATCTCGTTCAATTAACACTTAAAGAAGAATTAATGTATCAATTAAGCAAAAAAAAAAAAAATCGATAATTAAAAGCATATACAATAAACCATTTATCACATTTTATAGTAAAAAAATTTCTAATGTTCCCAATTTGCATATTTTGATATATATGTATACACTGCTCAAAATAATTAGGGGAGCCAGCAAAAATGTGAAGAGTACAGTGCGAGACAGCCATGCATGGGCATAAAATTGAGAGTAATATGTGTATGAATGCGCAATACAGATAAAAAGACGCAAAAAAATTGCAAGAGAGCTTTAATTCTTTGAAACGATGGGTAGAATGTGAAAAGATGGTTTAGGGCAACAATTTTGTTACCTGTAAATGACAAAAAATAGTACTGTTTAGGAATGATGCAAGGCATTTAATATGAGGTGTGGACCTTTCGGGTAGATTAAACTGTGGTGTACCTGTTTTACATGGATTCGATGATATTATCAATAGGTTTTTTGAGAGTACTGTTTCACTTCTCAAAAATTGCAATTTCCAAGACCTGGGCAATAAAAGGAGGTCCCAGCCCCATTGAAATGCGTCGTCCGAGTGTGTATCACACATGCTGCATGAGATTCACGTTAAGAGAGCATGTTGGCTATCCCATATGCTGTATTGTTTCAAATTTAAGAATGTTCTCCACAAGACGAGCTGTATGCAATCTGACGTTATCATGCATGGGAAAAAAGAAATCACCAATTGGTGCAAAATAAAATACGATTTTTTTTTAATTTACTTTTTTATTTTTATCAAACGCATCCACCATTAGGCTTGCAGAAGAAGCTAGATGTAATTATAACAACAGATGTAATTATAAAGAAAAATGTTACTTGTGAGTTACATGTTGTATGTTTATTTACGATATTGATTTTATCGGCAAACGATAAATAATTATTTTAATCCAAAAAGGCATAAGCGTAGCATTGGTTTGAGCGACGTTCACAATATTGGTGATTTTTCAAGCGGACGGCAGCCTTTTTGGAGTACTCTAATTCTACTACACATATACACACACACATATATATACAGTGAAACTTTTTTTAAAGGCCACCCCTATTCAAGGGCCAATACTTTAAAGAACGGAATTTTTTCCCATAGACATAATGTTAAATTTACTCCTATTAGGGGCCGCACCTACCCCTCATAAAAGCCATTTTTTCACATGTACCTTAAATCATGGCGTATTGAATTCCTGAACCAAAAGATAAGAATTCAAACAATTGCATTTGCAACAAAGAAGGCAGGAGAAGATGGGGAGAATTAAGTAATGCACAATGAAGGACCACAAACTTTTCCTACTAGTGAAACAAACAGGTGTTCCTTACACTTTGTTTGACCTTTCAACCTGTAGGGGTTGGGTTGGAGGGGAAACTTGACCTTTTGTTGTGGGCACACAAAGGAAAACAGATTATCTAAGAAAACTGATTCATCATTTACTAAAACTGTGAATGCACATTGAAGCATAATTTTTACACTAGAAACTTTATGCTCAGGCTTATGTAAAATTTAAAATTATGGCACCAAAATCAATCCAAAGAGTACATTTGGATTTGAATGACAAAATCAAAGTTCTTAATTGTCATGATCAAGGAACATCTGCAAGAAAATTGGCTTCACAGCTTAATAGCAGCAAGAATCAAATAAACAATGTTGTTAAAAACAAAGAGAACTTACTGAAAGAATATGCAGATTCTAAAAATCGCGCGATAAAGAGAAAGAGAAATGAAAATTTGGTCACCCTTATTCAAGGGCTACCCCTCATAAGGGCCATTTTTCAATGGAACGGCACGTGGCCCTTACAGAAAGGTTTCACTGTATGTATATATATATAATACAAATTGAATTATATATATATATACATATATAATACAAATGGAAATTTCGTTCCGGCTGCTTATAACTCGAGTTCTGCTGAACTTGCACCGTTAGATAGGTATTTTTTTTTTTTGGGGGGGGGAGAAGGTTTAAGTACATAACATATCATTCTACGTTGTCTACGTTGCTTAGGTATCTAATTAGGGATTAAAGTTCTTTAATCAGATGAACTAGATTATGAAAAAATAATCTTTTGAAAAGATTCTGCCGAATGTTTTTCGATAGAACTTTCACTTTTAATCAAATAATTTTACAGGGAAGGTTTAGGTATCTAACATATACATATCCTTCTACCTTGCTCAGCTACAGAGCTATGGGGAGAATTCTGTAATCTGGTTACCCCAATTATCAAAAATTTACCTTTTTAAAAAGTTCTAATATACTGTTTTGTCTGGGTTTTCATTTTTAGTTTGGTAATTTTTCAAAGACAGTTTTAGCATATAATGTAATGTTCTGCATTGCTTAGTTATATATCAATGGGGGAAATTCTGGTAATATTTTTAATACAGGGTCCTTCGCAAGTTTATGGAAATGGACTTGCGAAAGAAGTAAAGTTTCAATGAGTATTTTTTGTTCAATAATTATAGGATTTATTTACTATAAAGAAGCCATTTATCTTTATATATATATATATATAAACAGATTTAAATTGAATATAAATAGGCGTCGGAGTCGTCTCTATTTTGACTAACACAATTTCCTTACAAAATTTTTCGTTTTAGATTTCGCTTACAAATTTCGTAGAAACCAGCTACGCGAGGATGGTTTTTTTTTTCCGTCTTTTAAGTTAGCCGAGAGCAAATCTCGCCAACAGCAAGTTTTTTTTTTTTTTTTTTTTTTTTTTTCGGGGGGTGGGGGGTGGGGGGAGCAGTAGCATATTTTATTTTTCACATATGTAAATTAGAAACAATACATTGATGATGAAATAGAATATTTTTGTTTATAGCATTATTTTTTATTTTTATCCTTTTGATTTTTTTATGAAATGGGTGAAAAGCGACTATTTAAAAGGTATGTAATATGCATATTTTATATGTATGTATTTTAAATGAAAAGAGTGAAAGGTTGATATTTTAAATGAATGGCAATGGAAACAATACTTTATTGTTTATCAGATGCGGCCAGCTAACATAAACGTACCGTTTTTCCTAGAGCTTTTTCAGGCAACCTATCACAGAAATAATTTTAAACTAGTATGTTGTGGCCATCACAAAACTTTCTTCTATATAAATCACGTCAATTAAATCATTTAAATTGTAAAAGAAATTACATCAATTTAGAACCAATTCGTATCAAAGTATACCTGAATTTGAAGTTTGATGAAAATCCGTCTATTACTTATTGAGATAGAGCTGTAGGGGAAATTCTGAAAAATGCAGCATAGCAGCGCCACTTGTTGAGCGATTTGCACCCAAACACAAACAGCACTAATTCATATTAAGGTATACCGGAATCTGAAGTTTGATGAAAATCGGTGCATTAGTTCTGGAGCTAGAGCTATTGTGGAAATCACAAAAATGCAGAACAGCAGCGCCACCTGTTGAGCGATTTACACGAAAAGGTACAAAACATCAATTCATGTCAAGGACTAACTGAATCTGAAGTTTGATGAAAATCCGTGCATTAGTTCTTGAGATTGAGCTATTACGAAAATCGTGTAAATGCTGCAAAATGCAGCATAGCAGCGCCATCTGTTGGGCGATTTGCACCAAAACGTTACCAGCACCAATTCATAACAAGGATTAACGGAATCTGAAGTTTTATAAAAATCCGTGCAAGTTCTTGAGATAGAGCTTTTGTGGAAATCCTGCAAAATGCTACATAGCAGCGCCACCTAGAGGGCGATTTACACCAAAAACTAATCAGCACCAATCTATATCAGGGACTACCTGAATATGAATTTTTATTAAATTCCGTGCATTAGTTCTTGAGATAGAGCGCCCACAATATTTGTGTCACATACAGACAGACAGACGGACGGACAGACGGACGGACAGACAGACGGACAGACAGACGGACAGACTCACAGAGTCACAGACAGACATTTTGTAAAAACATGTTTTTTGGAATCTCTGACCCATAAAACGTGTAAATACGTCGAAAACTGGAATTCGAAAATTTTCATGAAACCAATACTTTCTTCCTGTCAAGATAGAAGAAAGTAAAAATGATTGGTGTGCAAAAAATGACCGCTTATATGACTATTAATATTATCGGAAATAGTGCTAATATTGAATATCATAATAATATTTTGCAAATCAATCTAAAATACCGCGACAGTGACAAACATATATACACCTAACTGAAACCATTGATAAGGAAAATCAGGAAAATTGGAAAGTAGGTTTATTTTGTAAAGTGTGCATTAATTAAGGAAATAAATTACGTAATCGAGTCTACAGACAATTGAAATGTTTAGTACGAATAAATTACATAATCCAGTCTACAAACTTTTGGCATATATTATCGGTCGTGGTTTGATGGATAATTAACATAATAAAAAAAAGTTCAGTTGATTCTTTGTTTTTAAAGCGGACATATTACACAATCGGGTTTTAAAGAGAATTGGAGTAATTTGGGATAAATATTTTGGAGGCATTTGGCAACATTTACGTTACACCCAACACTATACCAAAATGTTTGCCATTGTGTCATTTATTTCAAACCCGAACTTTTTAGTACTTTTTCAATATCAGTACCTTAGCGAAATAAGAAAAATAATCTTGGCGGAGAAGGAAATTTTGCAATATATTTTCTGGCACCTTATTCACTGTTTCCTTTCATATACACAAGCATGTTTTTTCAATTTTTTTACAATTTATTAATAAATATATAAACAAACAAAATAGTCCATCAAGTTTGTTTTCATATCTGTTTATAGAATTTGGCAACAAATCTCACTTCCCGAATTGCGCCAAACATTGTAACTCGCTACTTATTTAACGTGAATCCCTTTTGGCTTTAATTATTATTTAGTCGTAACCATGCATTTTTTCATTTATTTTTTTTCCAATCAAAAATATTTTTTGTTATTAAGTAATAATTTTAATTAAGTTATAACTTCTCTTTTCGCTGATTCAAAAATGGAAATGTTTACAGCATTACTCAGAGACACAATTTCATTGTGTAGTTTAAATTGCTATTTAAAATAAAATATTTTATTGCATAATATTTACTTGTGTTTTTATTTGCAGTATATATTTGTATTCATTTAATAAAATAGTTCTCCAAACTCTGTAATCCTGAAATGTTGTATTTTTTAAATGACAACTTTCGCGCCAACAATGTTTTTTTTTTTTTCAAATGCTTCGTTTGGTGTCAACTATTACGCTTGGCGACAATGGTGCTGAAAAACTAGAAAAGTACTAAACATTTAGATTGCAGCATGGAGGCTATAATATGTAACATGGGACAATACACAATAAAAAAAAACTGGTTTATAGCTTCTAGTTGGCACTGAGTCGGTAAAATATATTTTCTTTAGATAATTTAGAAAAATAGATGAGGAAAACTCTGTGATCGGAACTCGCACTATAATGGCTCTTTTTAACGAGAATGCTCTGTTACAAATGAAATATTGTATAATGTACTATAATTCTTTACCAAATCCTACTGTGAGGGATTATCTAAAAGAGTTAGACCGTCACAGCTGAAATTTTGTCCGCACATTAGAAAATATAATAGGACAATGGCGTTCATATCGATTCAGCACTGCGGAAGGACATTCAGTTAAAGGTCTATATTGCTTTAAGTATACAAGGTCAAATTCATCATTTCGTTTGATTCAAGCGAAATAATTTCATAATTTCGCTTGGAAAAATGGACCAGCTCAGCGTGCATAGCCTGCTAGTATGTTATAAATAATACCCGTGGCACCGACATAAAATTAAATCTTTGTTGGAGCAGAGACTGTTATAATCAATTTGCAACCATTATTTTTTAAATAGGTTTATTATTTTCTGAGATTTTATAGAAATCGTAAATTAGGCCATTTTTAGAACGCCTTCTGTCATTTCACACTTTTAAATCTGAATATATTTTAGAAACTGTCTTTAGATAGCATTTATGTCTTACTGATATCTACCACATGAAATTTCAAGAATCTATCTCTGACAATTGCCTAGCCTAGATATAATAATTTAGATAGTTTTTAGAATGCTTTTCTCGTATTTTCACCACTTTTAAAATTTGAATTCTTTTTCAAACGTCCTTATAGCGGATTTAGATCTTATAAGTAACTACTGTGCCACATTTATAGCATGTATAGGAGCACACACCATCACTTTTGACTCATAACGATTACTTTTGTAATATATTTATTATTTACAGAGATTGAATAGAAATCATAGTTTAGAACGTTTTTAGAACACTTTTCGCGCATCTTCACACCTTTTTAATTTCGAATTTATTTTCGATTGTTCTTAGAGGGCATTTATATTTTATAAGTAACTACTATCCCATATTTCAAGTTTCTATTCTCTTCAGTATCGCTAAAATCCCAATTTAGAATGATTTGTCTCCTGCAAAACTCTGGTTGTTGTGGCAAACCACATAAAATATAGTTTACGCTTGAGCAGGTTCTATCTACACCAATTTGCCACCATTGTTTTTGAAATCGGTTTGGTATTTCATGATATTGCATAAAAATGGTAATTTAGAACGCTTTTCGCACACATCATCGTTTTAAATTTGGAATTTCCTCTCAAAAGTTCTTAGTGAGCATTTGCATCTTTTAAGTAATTACCATGCCAAATTTCAAAATGCCAGTATCACGGTATCACAAAAATTGCAATTTAAAACATTTTTACACCTGCAACCACCAGGTGGTAGTGACAACAATATAAAATATAGATTATGTTGGAGCAAGATCCCACCATCAATGTAGAACCATTACTTTTGAAGTCGGTTTGACATTTCCGGAGATTACGTAGAACTCGCAAATTTGAATTCTTTTTGCGCATTTGCACCCCTTTTAAATTATGATTGTTTTAGAAACTGTCCTTAAAGTTAATTTAAATCTTACAAGTAATTACCATGTCAAATTTCAAGTTGCTATCCCCTTATTTAACGCAAAAATCGCATTGTTAGAACATTTTTTGCTCCTGCACCCCCCTTTGGGGGTAATGCCACTGACATAAAATCTAGCCTATGTTGGAACAAAGGCTGTCACAATCATTTTGACACCATAATGTTTGAAATCGGTTTGAACTTTCCCGAGATTATGACGAAATTGCAATTTAGAATGTTTTTAGAACACTTTTCGTGCTTTTTTACCGCTTTTAAATTTCAAATTTTTAGAAACTGTTCTTAGAGATCATTTACATCTTATAACTAATTATTATGCCAAACTTCAAGGTGCTAGCCATTGCAGTATCACACAAATCACAATTGAGAACTTTTTTGCTCCTGCAACGCCCACGCGGTAGTGGTACCTGCATAAATGGGGCCTATGTTTGATCAAGGACTATCACCATCAATTTCCAACCATTAGTTTTGAAATTGGTTTAGTATTTGCTGAGATTGTGAGAAATTGCAATTTAGAACGCTTTTCGCGCATTTTCACACTTTTGAAATTTCGAATTTTTTGGAAAAGTTTCTTAAAGAGCATTTACATCTTACAAGTAATTGTCATGCCAAATTCAATGTTGCTAACCCCTCTAGTATCACAAAAATCACGATTTAGAACGTTTTTTGCTCCTGAAAACCCCAGGTGGTAGTGACACCGACATAAAATATAGCCTATGTTGGAGCAAGTGCTTTCACCCAGTTTCCAACCATTACTTTTGAAATCGGTTGGATACTTCCTGAGATTACGTAGATTTCGCCATTTAAAACACTTTTTAGAACGCTTTTTGCGCATTACCACCCCTTAGAGATCATTTAAATCTAATAAGTAACTACTATGCCAAATTTCATGTTTCTGGGCCCTTCAGTATAACAAAAATCGCATTTTTAGAACGTTTTTTGCTCCTGCATCCTCTCTGGGTTAGTGGTATCGAAATAAGTCATACCCTATGTTGGAACAGGGACTAACACTATTATTTCATGCCATTACTTTTGAAATTGATTAGGTAGTTACAGAGATTACCTCCTACAAACAAACAAACAAACTTTACTTCTTTATCACATTAGTATCGATAAGAATAAGGATTCTGGGTGTTAATCCATCTATATCCAAAGATTGAAACGCATTAATTCATCCGTTTGGACGTTGACTTCATTCAAACTTTCAGACACACTTTCGCATTTATAATATTATAAAGATTATAATGAAAGGATATAAGGATGACTTTATTAGTTTTTTCCATTACAATAAAATGGAAAATATATTTGTATTCGAATATACACTCATGTCCAAAATTATCTTTACGTGCATATAATCACGGATTTCTCAAAAACGAGGAACTACAATATTACAAATGAAAATCAAATTTTTTTAAAAGTAATTGCTTAAAAGGCGCAGAGGCCAACATAGTGAAAAATATTCCAATCCGGGACTCGAACCCGGGCCATCAGTATAGCGCACTGACGTTCTACCGACTAAACCACTTGGAACGATACCTAGCTCGGAAAATTTCTCACTATTATATGTTGGCAAGACTACAAACGCAGCACAAGATGGAATATTTATCGTGAGTCACCGACCAGGGATAAACACGAAACATAATTAAATCCAGCATCGATAGAAACTATATTAATACATGGAAATTATTCCAGAGAGAAACATTTTTTTTTTTTTTTTTTTTTTAAGTAATTGCTTAAACTATAATTTTATGATTTTGTTCGGAATCATAAATAACACCATAAAACAATAATACAAAGTTAAAAATTACGATTACTGCACATTATATAAAGCTGTTGCGTGAAACATTAAAAAAGTGCAATAATATGTGAAAAGCAGTGTTTAGAAAAAAAAGGATAACTGCAAAGATAAATTTGGACATGAGTGTACTATGTTTAAACATAAAAGTGCGTATATAAAGTATGTTTCAAAAGTTTGCTACGGTGAGGTTATGCTTAGGTTTAAATTTATTTTTTTCATTAATAAAACTAAGGAGAATAATTGATATGATTGGTTCAACATGACGTCATTTTCATAGATTTTTCATTTCCTAATTCTAAATATTAGAATCGGAGCCTTTATGGATCGATGAACTATTTCAGAAATTTAATTTATGGAGTAAATAAAATACCCACATAATTTGTGCTTGTAGAAATCATTTGCAATTTAAAATGTATTTTTGTACAATACAAACATTTCAATAATTTAAATCTGTGTGATGTTGGTTTGTATGAAGTCTTATGAAAATGAATTTGATTATTTTATCATCATATGGTTATTTCATTATGGAAGCTATTTGTAGTTTTCGAACATAGAGAGATAGAATGAAAGCGAAAAAAAGTTCTCTTGGATAGTGAACTTAATCTGACGTCATGTTTGTTCAGAAGACCAGATTTAGGAAATTTGACATTCACAGTGTTACAATACCTTATAATACGTGACTATTGTCAAATATAAATAATTATATATACACATTATAGCAATAGAAATTGTTTGAATAAAAAAAAAAAAAAAAATGACGGCTTGTCTAGCTATGAACTCTGACAACTCACCATTTTGACGTGAAATTTATAGGTTCTGCCGCATTTTAAGTAAACTCCCGTCTCTAAAGGATTTTCAACTTCAAAAGCAGAATGAATAGAGAAATAAACGCCAGGTTCGCTCCTCGGATTCATCATTTCAGTTTCATTTATAGAAAATCTAATGACTTCATCAGGAAACGGATCTAAAATCAAAATGCAATTGTAATTAATTGAAAATTAATTACTTTGGCACAATTATTCTAACTGGTAAATAAATGATATGAATTGTAATTTTCAAACTGAGTCAAAATGTGTCCAGTCCAGGATTTTAAATTGGGACATTTGGTTTAAGTTACTAACGCTCAGTCAACTGAAATATCCAGAAGTAATCTGGCGGTTACAATTTAATCAGTGAATCTTTTTAGATCAGGGCATCTGATTCGTTATCTGAAACAGCTCAACAGAATAACTCGCAGAGGATGGCACTTCAAGTGAATTCTTGATACATAACTACACGCAGGCCCGGACTGGCCAGGTCGTCTAGTCGGCGATTGCCGAGGGCCCACGGCACAAGGGGGCCCCGGAGGCGCCTCCAAAAATGGATATACTAGTTCATAACTAGTTACATCAGAATAATGTGACTGTTTCCCCGTAAGTTTCCCGTAATCTTACGCATTTACAATCAATTTTAAGCTGTTAGCAGTTGACAGTTGTTTTTTGTGTATGTTAGCCTATGTAAGGGGGCCCCAGAGGGGCCACCATAAATGGATATACTACTTCATAACTAGTTATATCAGAATAATTCGACTGTTTCCCTGTAATTTCCCCGTAGTTTTACGCATTTACAATCAATTTTAAGCAGTTGCCAGTTGGTTTATGTTTATGATAGCCTATAAGGGGGCCCCAGAGGAGCCTCCAATGGATATACCACTTCATATCTAGCTACATCAGAATAGTTTGACTGTTTTCCCGTAATCTTACGCATTTACGGTTAATTTTAAGCAGTTGCCAGTTGATTTTTTTTATGGTAGCCTATGTAAGAGGGCCCCGGAGGGGCCTCCAAAAATGGATATATTACTTCATAACTAGTTACATCAAGATAATTTGACTGTTTTCCCGTAATCTTACGCATTTACAATTAATTGTAAGCAGTTGCCAGTTGGTTTTGGTTTAAGGTAACCTGTGTAAGAGGGCCCCGGAGGAGCCTCCAAAAATGGATATACTACACTCATGTCCAAAATTAAGGTCAGAAACATAAAATCTGTGAAAACTGATGAACTATTCACTGCGTTAATACGAAATTTGGCAAAGAGGTATATTACAATGGGAGAAAGAATACGGGAACATAAAAATATTGGAAAATTTTTAATTTTGAATTAAGATACAGGGTATATCAAAAAGTGGTAAATCATGAATCAGAGATAGAGCATTTAGCTCGGGAAAAGTCTGTCTAACAAGGAGTGTGACCACTGTGCGCTGTTATACAAGCCTCAAAAAGAGTTCTTACACTGTTTATGAGGGTGTCAATAAATGTTTGTGGCAACAAATCCTATTGTTCCAAAAGCGTGGCTTTTAACTGCTGGCGGGTCTTGGGAGGCTGGTTACGCTGTGCAATGGCTCTTCTTAGACCATTCCAAACATGTTCAATAGGATTGAGGTCCGGAGACCTCAAGGGCCAATTCATACGGTGAATATCCTCTTCTACAAGAAAATCATCAACAATCATGAACTTCGCATTATCGCCCATAAGCATAAGTCCGGGCCTACAGCACCCCGGAACAACCTAACATAGGCTTCAAGGACTTCATCCCTATAGCGATGTGCATTGACAGTAACCGCATCGGAGACGTGTGCAGTGGTGTACGACCGCCAAACATTACGCCGCCCCAGACAAGGATTCCTTTGCCAAACAAATCTGCCGATTTCTTTTACGTAGGAGGGATGATAGCGAGCATGTTCTCTCCAGATGAAGATTCGACGAGAATCACTCTGCATGGTGAATCTAGACTCATCACTGAAAAGAACACACCCCCATTTCTTGTTGTGTTCAAGACTGATGTCTTCGGCTCCACAACAACCGGATCTCCTGTTGGATGCAGTGAAAGGGACACACACGACTGGACACTGGGCGATAGGGATGATGTCCTTGAAGCCTACGTGAGGTTGTTCCGGGGTGCTGTAGGCCTGGATTTCATGTTTATGGACTATAATGCGAAGCCACACAGAGCTCACATTGTTGATGATTTTCTTGAAGAGGATATTCGCCGTATGATTTGGCCCTCGAGATCTCCGGACCTCAATCCTATTGAACATGTTTGGGACGATCTAGGAAGAGTCACTGCACAGTGTAACCCCCCTCCCAAGACCTGCCAGGAGATTAAAGCCACGCTTTTGGAAGAATGGACTTTGTTGCCACAAATATTTATTGACACCCACATAAACAGTATGAGAGCTCGTTGTGAGGCTTGTATAACAGTGCACAGTGGTCATACTCCATGTTAGACAGACTTTTCCCGAGATAAATGCTTTATCTATGATTAATGATTTACCACTTTTTGATATACCCTGTATCATAATTCACAATTAAAATCTTTTCCATATTTTTATGTAGCTATATTCTTTCTCCCATTGTAATATACCTCTTTGCCAAATTTCGTTGCAACACAGTGAATAGTTCATCCGTGTTCTAATATTTTATCTTTGCGACCTTAATTTTGGACATGAGCGTACTTCATAACTAGTTACATCAGGATAATTTGACTGTTTTGCCGTAATCATACGCATTTAGAATCAATTTTAAGCAGTTGCCAGTTGGTTTCTGTTTATGGTAGCTGGTAGCCTATGTAAATAGCGCCGCTAGTGGCGCGGTGTCGCTGGTGAAACGGAGGAGTGGTGCTGACTTCCTCATCGCGCTCTCTGCAGTGCTCATAGGCTCAGGTTCAGAGAACATCGCGACACTGGCTGATCGAAACAGCGAATCCTCCCTATGAAGATTTACTGCACATGCTCAATTTCTACTGAAAATATAGTAACCAGGATTGGCAAGACAGCTGAAAAAAATTGCCAAAAGATATTTGTAATTATTTAATTCGCATTACTCTGCTGCATTTCGTAGGAATCTGCTTTTTAAAAAAGGCTTTCATTCTGAATATGAAAAAGTAATTTGCCTTATTTTAAGTTGTTCAACTGCAACCTTCTAAAGGTTTCTTATCTACCGAATTGTTGTTATTCTCGTGATTAAGAAACGAGATATAGTTCAAGCTAACATTCCGAACTTAATATGTAGTCTTTGCTTATTAAACTAATATTTAACTTTAAATTGTGTCAGATAGTACTCCATGATGCAGCTGTTATGGGCCGGCTGCAATTTGCGTCCACTATGTCGTTCAGGGAAAGATATATGAAAGATTTTTAGAAATAACAGTAGTCGATAATTCATGTGGATTGACTTTGTACGAACTTATAAGATCAAAATTAGCCAAGTGTGATATTGCTACATCAATTACTATTACTTGTTTATTTGACGGAGCAACAAATATGAAAGGCTGCTATAATGGTGTACAAATTTAGTTTAAAAAGGAAAACAAAGATTTTATTTACACTCACTCTATAGGACACGTACTGAACTTGGTAGTAGCTGATTCAACAGTAACGTTGCTCCTAGCAGAAAAGTTATTTAGGTTGGTGTAAGAATCTGTAGTTTTTCTAAGCTCATCTCAAAAAAGAATATGGGGGAGGAAAACAAAAAGAAAACATATTACACATGATAAACTGCACGGGTTGCAAAAAATAGGAGCAACAAGATGGAGGAGCAAATATAAAGCTCTTTCTTCGATTATCGATGAGGGAATTTTAAGATGTGAGGAAAGTGTAAACACAGGGAAACTGTTCCATTTTATTACCGTTTTAAAAGAGATATCAAATGGAAGTTTTGAATGCAAATCTAAATTCATGGCAAAAAATTAGATTACTAAATAGCCTAAATTTTAAAACCTATTTATGGATATTGTTTCATTAGTTTTATTTCTTGTTACATCTCCTAATGTAAATTATTTACAAAGTAAAACTATTATAAGGTAAGGGATAAAAGGTAGCGGTACAAAGTAAGGGATAAAATACTATAAGGTAACACTATTCTACAACTTGGAACTTGGTACGGAAGCTGCTTCAACAAGTAAGGGATAAAAGGAATGATAAACACTTTCAGGTTCAGTATTCAAAAACAAAATATTATGCAAGTAGAAGTAATAGCAAATTTGAAGATAACAATATTTATGTAGACGTAGGGAAATGCCTGTTGAAAAATCAATAGACGAAGCTCCTTGAATCTCAACTGCTCAAAAGTATAAATTGGCTTTTTCAGTGTTTTAGATTGTTCATGGACAAGTATCGAAGAACGATTTAGTCGATTGATTCCAAGTTAGAACCAAGGAAAATTAATGAAATCGTAATGCTTTATATAGTTTTCCAACGGAAGTCCTTTGTAGTATTTCTAAACTTTGTAAAGTTAAAAGAAATCAATTATTGATAGAGCTGATATAGTTTGTAGATCAGTGTGAAAATTTTACAATGGCTTAAAATACTAACATTGAAAGAAAACAAGACAATCTTTGAATGGAGCTGAAGAAATCTGTGAATATGACGATGTAGAATCTGAATTTGAAGAATACAAGAATTTTTATGGTTATTCCTCTGGCAAGAAACAATGTTTTCTGTGCTTTTCTGTTCTTTTTTAACTCTCACACAATCTTGAATGTTTACAAACCTGTATGTAGCTTACAAATTTGTACTAACCATACCTTGTGGGAAAAGTCACCTGTGAAAGGGCGTTTTCTAAACTCAAATAGTTAAGAATCGACGTAGGTCTACTTTAAGCCAAGACCTTATGTCTAATCTTCTTTTCATGAATGTAGAAAGAGACTTATAATTTGGATAAAGATGTTATTATAGATGACGTAGCCAGGATCAGTGAAGAACTGACTAAAAAGCTGTTAGGTTAGCAAACAGCCATTCACAATCACATAACCTTTCTTAGTTCGCTGTATCTATACCAAGGTATAATAGAGTCATTTTTCTCTTTGTTATAAAATCTATTTTACAATTTGTAACAATTAAATCAAAATTAAGGAGGACTTTTTTTTTTCAATACGCTTTTTTTTATATTACCGCTGTGTCCCTTTTAACACTTTCCATGGATATTGAAATTTATGTATAACACTGAGGTGTACTACAAAGCTCTTATTGTAGAATCTGGTGTGTATTTAATTTATTGTTCATTTACAGTAGGGATGCACAACCTGTGGCCCGCGGGCCAAAAGTGGCCCGCCATGGGTTAACGTGTGGGACGCGAATTTCGTCAATTTACAACTGGAAATAATTTGCAATTTTTGTCTATAGGTCGCAAGAAAAAAAAAATTCGTCAATATTTCTTGAATTTCGTCAGTTTGCCGCGGGAAAAACTGAAAATTTCGTCAGTCAGTTAAAAATCGCGAATTTCGTTGATCGAATGCGGAAAACTAGTGAATTTTGTCGATAAGGCGCGAAAAATTGCCAATTTGACCGATCGGGGACGGAAAAATCGCAAATTTTGTCGATCAGGAGCGGAAAAATCGCAAATTTCGTTGTTGGGCACTAAGAAATTCTCAATTTTGTTGATGATGCGCGGAAAAATTAAAAATTTTGTAAATTGGCTGCTGAAAAATCCTGCGTTTCGTCAGTCGCTAGAAAAAATCGCAAATTTCGTCAATTTGCCGCGGGAAAAAATTGCAAACTTCGTCAAACAATTAAGAGTCATGAATTTCGTCAATCGGGAATCGCGAATTTTGTCTATTAGGAGCAGAAACATCTCAAATTTCGTTGATCGGCTGCGGAAAAGTCGCGTGCTTAGTCTGTTTATCGCGAACTTTGCAATTTGCCGCTGGAAAAATAAATTTCGTCCGAGTCAGTAAGAATCGCGAATTTCGTTGATTAGGTATGAAAATTTCGTCAATCGGGTACGGAAAAATTGCGAGTGTTGTCGGTCGGGCTCCGAAAAATCGCGAACGTTGTTAGTCAGGCACGAAAAAATCGCAAATTTTTGTTAATCAGGCACGAAAAAAAACAAATTTTGTTGATCAGGCACGGAAAATTCAAAAGTTCGTTGATCGACTGCGGAAAAAGCGCGAGTTTCGTCTGTTTATCACAAGAAAAAAGCGCGAATTTCGGCAATTTACCTTGGGGAAAAATTGCAAATTTCGTCAGAGTCAGTTAAGAATCGCGAATTTCGTTGATCAGATGCAGAAAAATCGCAAATATCGTCGATCAGGAGCTAACAATGAGAAAATTTCGTCGATCGGACTCCGAAAAAATCGCAAATTTCGTTGGCCGGGCACGAAAAAATTGCGAATTTCGCCGATCAGGGGCGGAAAAATCGTACATTTCGTCAATCAGGAGCAGAAAAATCGCGAATTTTGTCGACTGGCTTCGGGAAAATTGCGAATTTTGTCGATCAGGTGTTAAGAAATCGCAAATTTCGTTGACCGGAGACGGAAAAATCACGAATTTCATTGATCAAGCGAGGAAAAATCGCAAATTTCGGCTCATCCTCCCCCCTTCGTTCATGAAGTTCACGTTTTTTTTTCGGCTCTAGACATTTTCATGCCTATGTTTGTTTTTATCACTTTTAATAAAACAAAATTTACTCCCCCGAATAAAGTCAAGGAACCTTCTAAATAATCCTTACTATATCTCTGTTATATATACAAACGTAAATTGTTGAAATATCCTTTTCAACTAAATTGGATATGTTGACTGGGTAGGGGAACCTAGAGGGGTACCCCCCCCCCCTCTGTAACCATAATTTTTATCTGATTATAGGCCGCAGATCACCTCCCCAAAATAGAATTCTCTCTGTGTTATTGATGTGGCCCCCGACAACCCAGAAATTTTTGTAAGTGGCCCTTCTCTTAAAAGGGTTGTGCACCCCTAATTTACAGGGACACACAAAAATATTTGGTTACAGTACTGAATATGAATAATGATTGCTGTAAGTGTGTTTTCAGTTGTGGTACGCGATTTAAAATGTAACTATTTTTTGCATATTACTTGGTGAATATTAGTTCTATAGATCATATACAGGATTACACAAAAGGTCTCAAGTACATTTCCATTTATTGGCGGACATTGCTGGCTAGAAATTTTTAACTGCACTATGCATTTAATTTAATAGACTTTTAGCATACAACGTAATATACATACAAATTTATAGATCATATAGAAGGATGAACAGAAATTCTGACGTTTTTTAGATTATTGATCGTAATTTCAGTAATTGTAGAACAACTGTGTTATGCATTTTCTAAATTGTTCATTTAGACATCTTTAACCTTAATAAACTGCAAAGATTTATTATAATTGCTGAATGCGTTGGAAAAATATTACACAATTTTTGCAGGACGCATGATTTTTCGCTCTTGTAATATTTACTTAGGAATTGCAGTAGGATTTAGATTATTATGACTTCAAAAAAGTGATTTGGTTGACTAAAACTAAAGGCATTTTTCCCACTCAATTTTAAGTTACAAACAACTCCTAGTTAGCATATTTATTTATTTTTTAATATGGAACTAGTTTAGATACTGTACATAAAATAATATAAATATTTATTATGAAAGTAAGCAAACTACAACAGAAGCAGATTATTTTTTAAATCAAGTGTTAGGGTGTATCAAAAGTATTTTCGTTTTTAGGATACCTATATATTTATATGAAAGGCTATAGATGGCACTACCTTATAATTAACGATCAGTGCAAAATGTTATACTAAAGAGTATATGTTCTTTCAAATTATATTACGCTGATACCTATTCTTTTATCTATTTATAGGTTACATAATAGTTGATACAAATATTGAAATATTATCCATCTTAAGACATTATTTTAAAATTGCTCATAAAGTTGTTGAAGCATCTCGTAAAATTCGAGAAGTTGAAGGGGATGATACGATCAGCAAACGTACAGCCCAAAACTGGTTCAAACTTTTTAAGGGAGATAACTTGTCACTTAAAATGAAACTCAGAAGTGAGAGGTTAATCTGGATACTTGTTAATCTGGAAGGTTTGAAGCAAAGAGTGGAGATTAAACCAACGACCAGCACACGGAAACTTTCAGAGGAGATAGGACCGTCTAATGACACGATATCCCAAATTTTACATAAACTACAGAAAACATACAAGAACTTTAGGGACGTCCTTTATAAACTGACTATGAAGCAAGCAAATTACAGAGTGGAAATGTACAAAACTCTTCTGGAAAACTTACAGGATTTGCGGTTTTTCAAACGCAAAGTGACATATGATGAGAAATGGATGTATCTACAGAACTTAGATAATCGAGAAATAATTGTTTGATGTGGGACAATCAGTCCAACATGTTACGAAACAAGCGCGGTTTGAAAAGAAGTTCATGATCAACGTCTGGTGGAATTTGGAGCATGTAATTCACTTTGAAATCATTCCACATGGTCGATCAGTCAACTAACTCTGAAATTGAAATTTACTGTGAACAGATGGACACGATGTATGCTTCTTTGAAAAGCAAATGGTCTGCATTAGTCAACAGAGAGAGACATCTTCTCCAACAAGACAATGCAAGACTGCACACGTCTCGCAATAAAGTAAAAGAGCTTGACGGAATTTACCTCATCTCTCACATAGTCCGGAGCTTGCTCCTTCGGTCTGCCACGTGTTCCATTCTATGGCATCGTTTTTTTTTTTTGTTTTTTTTTTTGGGGGGGGGGAGGGCAGGTGCTTGTGTAATATTGACGATCTGCAACAGGGTTTTCTAGGCTTTTTTGTTTCCAAATCCAAAATTGAAATATTGCAACAAAGATTTCATTGTGAAAACGAAATTACATTTGATACAACCTAATATTTTACAAGCAACAAAATAGCTAAATGTGGTTTTTAGGCACGTAAGCCTAATTTTCAAAAAATAAATATTCTAATATTGTATTCCCTGTAAATTTCTCGGTAAGGGGCCCTTTTCCATCTCTAGCCGAGGGCCCCCAAAGGCGCCAGTCCGGGCCTGACTACACGTGATTATTTAAACAGAATTATTCCAATTGGTAAATAAATCTTATGAGATGCATTTTACCAATAGAGTGAAAAAGTGTCCATTTGAATTAGGCACCTGTTCTTTAAGCCGAAAATTGCACTTGATGTATCCTGTTGAGTTGATTCAGGTAACAGAGCTGATGTCGTAATAAAAAAAAGTTTGGGTGTATTAATTCTGCCCACTAGGTTTTTCCAGTGTAGTGTAATTATTGGCAGAGCATCGGCAGCATAGACCAAAATGCACTTTTTTGCTCAGTTTGAAAATAGCAAGTCATATTACAGTGGAAATAGAAAAAAAGATGATAATTCAACATAGTAATTCTGCTGGAAAGATTAAATTAATCAAACTGTCTTTTTTAATAGACAGTTTTTATACATTGATAGCTTTCATTTTTGTAATGCACATTTAAAAAATATTTTTGTGGATTGCTATCGATGAAAGTTTTATCCTTTATTTGTATCACTAATTCGAAAAAATCACCCTCGTAGAATATTTCTACCCTGAGGAGAAATATCTACCACCTAAGTTTATTTTGGGAACTATTCTTTTAAATTTCTGGTATAAGAAAGTATAAAATTTGCTTCTAGTAGTACCCCTGATATGTGTATATATTTTTATATGTATATTATGAAGAACGGTAACTCTGCTTACAGTTCTAATTTTCAAAATCGATTCAGAAATTTCAGGTGTATTCCTTTAATTTCAAAATCAATTCGAAATTTATTCTTAAAAATCACTTGAAAATCGGCTTTTATAGAACTTACGGAAATGTTGTCTTTGGGATAGATATCTGCGCTAGCTAAATTTTCAGATTTATGTCCCATAAGACCATTTAATACCTCTTAATCCCAAAGTGGCAATTCTTATTCTTAGGGGGGGGGCAGTTTGATAATAGTTATGAACCTATTCTCTGTTATTTATTTTGAAAAAGTAAAGTTCTAGACCAAAAACGGCAGTTATGCACTCAACATTCAATAATAATAATAATAATAATAATAATAATATTTTTTTTAAATATTCAATTTGAAAAAATTTCTTTCGAAATTTCAAAATATAAGCCTTGTATCAGAATTATTTTCTAAAATTTTTTAATATGATCAGACATTTTTATATATTTTACAAATTTTAGTATTTTAAAATTCTAGAAAACTGTTTTCACTTTTTTTTAATGCTGCTTGTAGCGTGAAACCAGCGGTGATGTCCAGGTTAAGGATATATTTTGGATTTTTAGTATGTTGGCATACTATAGCAACCAAAAGTTATATTATGGCGATGATTAAAGAAGAAAGAGAAGAAGAAGGGATGAACGAATACTTTAAAGTAATGAAAATCAAGAAAATATAAATATATTAATTTGCGTGATTTGTTTTACAAAAGTGTCTATGAACACATGTGATGCCCACATCACATAAGCCATGGCCCGTCAGTGCACCAGTGATAGCCCACCCAAATCAATGATTTTTTGTGATCCTTTTTGGCCGCCTTTGATCTCTGACTTTAATTAGACTTCTTAGCTTCTTTGCCTGCCTTCTCAGTTTATTTTATTTCCGGTTTTACCAATCTTTCTTTTTGGTTTGCTGCTTTTTGATGGACTTTTTCTTTCATCAGATCGTTGGCAATTTGCAGCTTCGGCCAACTTTGCGTTGTCAGGACGAAAGGCAATCTGTCGGACCTCTTCTGCCCTTTCCTTACGGGACTCTGCCGCCACTCAAGGATTCCGTTTAACCAACGAGAGCGATCTTCAGGTGTGGAGGGGGAAAGGTATGAATTTTCGGTCTTTGAAAACTATCTTTGTTGTTAGTTTTCGGCAAGTGCTGAATGATTTTCATATTCACAAGTATATTTTCGATATTGTCGTTACTGGGGCTCATACTTAGTTTCGATATCCTGATTTCCACTAGGGATGGATCATCTTCTCTTGCAAGTCTATCGTCGTTTCTGTAAACCTGATTTGAATGTTTGATTTTGCTCCAGACGCTTACAAAAAGGCATCAAGTTTTCAGTTCTTCACTCTGTGGTTCTTTAGTATTTCCGCCTATTTTCACTACCACTTTCACCGACGACTTCACGGAAGTCTTCTATCAATAGATTTTCCAGAATTCGAGGCGTTCAATGACTTATTAAAACTAATAACAGTTGAAACATTGTTAATTATATGATCCTTGAAATTTGAATAGTGTACAGCGTTTTGTATTGAATGGATAAACTCCTGTTGTTTTTAAACAATTTTATTGCCATCTTCATATAGATTCTAGCGCGATTTTCAGATTGAGCGATACACACTTTAGTTAGCTTCATATGGATGTTTTTTGTGCCAGCGAAAAAAGGTGTCTAGTAGCAATTTGTTTGCTAAAAACATTTTTTAGATGACGCAATCAGTATAGTCAAAGGTTTGAATAATGTGGATAGTCTTTGGTTATAAAACCCTCAAAATTACCTGTAGAGGTTTCTAAAGTTCTCTTGCTTCATTATAAAAATGCACTTTTTGCCCTTCCAGAAATAAAATTACCTGCAGTTGAATATCGTTCTTCGCTAGAAAAGAAAAGGCGAAGACATTTCCTATATAAATATTATACAGACATACATATAATAAATACAATAAACCCAACTGGAGTGAAAAATTAGCCAGAGCCAGGAATCGAACCCGGGACCACAGTATACTGTGGTCCCGGGTTCTCAGCCCATATACTTTCTGACCTCCATCGGGATGAACAATGAACTAGACGTAGCGGTCGCCGGACATCGTCAGTTAGGAAAAGGATGAAAAGTAAAAAGTGCTTTCCCCCCGTAATTTTTTTTTTTTTGCTAATTAAGAGACATTTAACAAGGAAAGTTCGTTTATGCTGAAAAGAGCGGAACATAAAAATTTTGGGTCCTAATGTTAGATTTTCATAATTTAACCAACAAAGATTCAGAAGATTTTGAATAAAACTCCGGATTGTGAAATCACCCATATAAATGGGAGACTGAAAACTATTGTGAAATAAAGTTTAATTATTATTGTTTTGTATGATGTGCACATCATTAAAAAAAATCGTGGCATACTCAAATAAACACGAAATAGTGCTGCAGAAACTTAAAAAAAAAGAACATATTCCACAGAAAGTAAGATTTTATTGCTAAGATAATCGTAAAATAAAACAGGCATTTGAAAGTTTAACACATATGCAAAGAAGGAGGATTATTTTAAGCACACAGTAGAGCGCCGATTATCGGAACTCAAATTAATCGAACTTCCAATTATTCGAGCAGCCTATGTCTCTCATTTTTTTTTAACGGAACTTCCAATTTATTTTTGCTTAAGTTATAATCTCTGGCGTTCAGAAAATCATAAAAAGAGAAAAAAGAAAATTTTAAATGATATAAAAGTGAACAAAAAATATTTAAAAAGACGAAAAAAAAACTTTTTAAACACGCCAGCACTGACTGGTGCTATCATCCTAAGCCTGGATAAATTGTTAAGGTTTTAGTATAGTCAGGAACATCCCTTAAATTTATATAAAAATGTAGTTATCTACAATTGAAATTGTAATGCATGTATCATGGCTGCCACAGGCGATTATTTTTTAATTCTACCTCGCACAACTTTCTTAAAACGAAAATCTTTGACATGCAGAGTTTGACAGCATTCGCAATAAAAATACACTACAAAATTAATTTTTTTTTAAATAGTGGTGCAAATAAAATATAAAAATAGTCGGCTGTGGCAGCCCTGCTGTATTTATAATTTACTGTTTATATACCAATTTCAGACACTATTTCATACTTTAAAGACAATTTTAATCACTGTAATATATACTGGTCTGTTTCCATAAAATATGTTTGATGTATCATTTAAAAATATATATTATACGTCACATTTAAAAAACATATGAAAAAGTTCACTACAATAACCTTTTAGTTCATACTGGAACATCCTCAGTTGGTTGACTGAAAATCTTTCGTTTCTCTAATTATCTTGATTCAAGATCAGCCGATTCCCTCTTTTTTCTATTTTTTTTCTCTATTCCCTCTTTAAGTATCTTCATCCATGGAGAGTCAATAATTGCGTGTGTCATATAGTTACAAAGTTTTGTTTTAGAAGTATGAATACTTTACAAATATAGAAAAATACGAACTACGAAAATATGCATAATGCCCTCCTACTACATGAAGCTATAGATATTCATGCTTCTAAAACAAAACTTTGTAATGATATGGACACACGCACATATTGACTCTCGATGGATGAAGATACTTAAAGAGGGAAAGGGAAAATAGAAAAAAAGGGAGAAAGAGGGAATCGGCTGATCTCGAATCAAGTAAATAGAGAAAAGAAAGACATTATTCAGTAAACCAACTGAGGATGTTCCATTAGGCAAGAAAAAGTTATTGTAGTGAACTTTTTAATATGTTATTTAAATATGGCTTCTAATATATATTTTTAAATGTTACCTTAAATATATTTTATAGACACAGATCTGTGTATATTACAGTGATTAAAATTGTCTTTAAAGTAAGAAATAATGCCTGAAATTTGTATATAAACAGTAAATTATCCCTTAAATTGTCTGTCCATTTATCCGAACTAGGATCGGTCCCGACTTATTCGGATAATCGGCGCTGTACTTTATCATATACGGCGCTATGATAAACTTAAAATTTTAAAGGTGCAGAAAAATTTGAAATACAATTATTACATTACTGATAATTTTAACTTCATAACTTGTGTAATGAATCTATAAAATTCTTAGTTCTTATTCCTTTAAGAATTTTGCAATAAAATTTATTTGAAACACCAGAAAGATTTGAATCCCTTGAATCTGTGTGTTGTTGGGAAGAGCCCAAAATGCCTTGGGCAAGTAAATATTTTAGGAAAAAATATACTTGTTTGAAAGTCTCAAGCAATATTAATTTATCGTCAAATATAAACCATGGACAGAATCCACTTTCTTGTAGGAGTTGGTACAAATTTATAGATTTTAATCTACAATGACTTTCTTTTGAATGAAAGTATGTGAAAGAACCCATTAACATGTTTCAACTTGTTTTGATGTGGCGAGGATCAGGATCGAACCTGATCCCCTTTTCGCCCGGCCACGGCGTTATTGCCAAACATGATTTCTATTTATAACAGAATTCAACGTGTTTCGTAAGACTTCTATAACTATTTAAGTCATCCCCAAAAATTAAATCCTTGATACACCACTGGATACTGCAAGTAAAAAAAAATTGTAAGCCATATACCAGAAATGACTCTTGCTATAGTAAATATTGAAGTAGATGTAGAAGAGCAGAATGTAATGCTCGAAGAAAAGTGTTTCATTTTTAAATGATAGATATAGAAAGTTATAAACCTTTTCGGAGAAAATAAACCATTTTTTAAATGCTGGATCCAAGGAGGACGATCCTCTTTCGCATCCTGAAGCCATACGTAAATTGTACAATAGAATATTATTATACACAGGTTGCATTATAGAAAAATTACCTTAAGGCAACATTTTACATATTCAGAAGTGGATAAAAGCACATCCATTGGAATGCATCTAAACACTTACAAATCATTTCTGTTCTTTTCATCTTTATAGGATCTTCATTACTTCCAATAAGAGAATGTATGCTGTAGCAGGCCTTTAACCCATCAAAATTGCCAGAATTCCTTAAAAATGGACCAGATACCTCATCAGCCTCCTCTGTACGTATCTCTATATTGCTAAAAGATAAAATAATGTTACTGTTACTAAAACATCAATATGGAATCTTCTTGTGTAATACAGGCTATTTCAAAATCTTTAAAATATTTGGATTGAATAAATCTCCATAACTGACATACTTGCGTTTCGTTTCGACGAAAATGTGTCTCATAAACTGAAGTTTTGCTCAAATTTATGTTTTCCCAAAGAAAACGTAATTCCAACATATACAAAGAGTTACCAAAAACTTAAAATAATCAATTTTTTTACTTAATTTGCACACTTCAACATGTGCGCCATTCGTAACCCGATCCACATCATATGATATAAAACTTTATTTTACACGTTAAAATGAGTGAGGAAATTAGATAAATTTTATAATCCATAGATTCCTACTTTGGGATTTTAATGCTTTATTGCCGATTTATTTAAAGCACGCCACGGCAGCCATGCTTTATTTATTTCCAGTGCAACCCCCCCTCCTCCATGTATTTTTTTATTGTACACACACATCTGACTTGTGTGCTTGACATCAGGTTTCCTCTTATAAGTCACCGTCAATATACAGGAACGCGATAGCACAAGGAAATTTACAACACCAGATAATTACATCCGGGAGCTCCACAAAGAGTGTGCAACGGAGTCAGCGGGATTTGAACCCGCAACCCGCCTACGCTCTCAAGCGATTAGCGGTGTGATGCCTTATCCACTCAGTCACGGTGCACCCCCCCCCCCCCCCCGTCTTTTTATGACACAGCGTCTTCCCTTGAACGAGTTTTTATTAGACTTTTTCCCACGTTTGAACCCGTTTCCACAAATTTTCTTCATAACACCTAATGGAGGATATTCAATATCCGTTTTGATCATGTGGTCAAGGCAAAAACTTCTAGCGTAAAAAAGGGAAGGCTCCGTAGACATGTAATGTAAATTCCTGCTAGCCAATGAAACAGTTCATGGGGCAAAGCAGCAGTATCTTCCCTTCTTATCAGTTAGAAGTTCCTTGAGTAAATTACCGGTATCACGTGACTTTTTCAGCCTCGAACCCATATTTGGAATATCCTCCATTGTGTAAATACTTATCTGCCAATCAAGGTAGAATGCCTCTACAAGAGAAAGGCGCCCTGATCACATGCTCAGACTGAATATTTTGTCCAAATTATGCGAGTACGCAGTACAGAATTTGGAGGTGGAAATAATCTCTGCATGAGTTAAATAGACGAATGAGATATCAGCAAACATGTGCTTTGTGTATTGTTTTCTCTAACGTCGTCTAGACCAATCAAATTTTAATTCTCGAATGTCACGAACTGTTTGAGGCATCCTAGTGGATAGGATCTCACCAATTTTGTCTTTCATTATTGCGCTTACACCGTTGGTCTTATAAGGTTATATCGTAGTGGTGGTTAGCACGAAAACCTCTATCGAACATTGAAATATTATATTATGAATTTGGAGATAATCGCAGGATTGTGGATAATTTTTTGTCATCTTAATTTACTCCATCCCCTTTTTAATGGCCAATGAAACTTAAGTATGAAAGAGGCGACATATGATGCTCAGACTGTGCTTAGACTGACGCGTTTGTCCAAATTATGACAAAACTAGGTATTATTTATATCAAAACTTGTAGATTCTCGCCTGGGCGTTTTTGATTATGCAATAGAGACAAGTTAACAAGCATTAGTTTGGCGATAATGGCAGAGTCACGAAGATGCTTGGCGATTTACTTTTCGTCAAAATCTTCTCAACCAGTCAAATGTAATACCCCGTATGTCGCTTCTCTCCTATCTAGACACTTTATCATTGTCAGCTACTGCCTCTCTCTAAATTCCATTCGTTGTGGGAAAATTGCTCACGAAATGCATAGCCAAATCTATTTAAGACCTGTTTTTCAGTTTTTGGCTCATTCTTTTCTAGTACCGTCGGTGTGTACGCTCGACTGTCGTGGCCGGAAAAGGGTTCTTGTTAGAGCCATAGATTCCGGGATGAATAGGTGAAATTAGTGTGCCTGTATATAAGAGTGGCGATATACAGTGGTCAAATTGTTCTTAGACAGATGTGTTTATTCAAACTATTACAAACCTTGTCATTTCCTATTCCAGAACTTGGCAATACTCGCCTGGATTATGCGAGGGAGACAATTAAGAAGCAATAGCTATGTGATAATGGCATTCGCTTTTGTTCTGAATTATCTCAACAAATAAAATGTTATACTCAAGTGTGTATAGCGTATAGCTTCTTTTTCTCAAGTAAAGCTATTGCGTTTACATCTCTTCCGTATACTCCATGCCCATAGAGTATATCCTCTGGTCTTTCTCAATAAAGGTTATACCCTGTATGTCACCTCTCATATCTAGGCTCCCGAGGGGAAAACACAATGGACGGTACACTGTCGGTAATGATCGGAGATATAATTTAGATCTCTCAGCATTCTTAGGATTTCTTTTAATCTACCTTTTAGATACCAGTCGGTGCTATTAGATTTTTAGCCATGTGTGGACTGGTACAGCGAAGAGTTTTTTCAACGCTATTGTTATTTATTGATAATGTCCAATGAGACTAAAGTACCTCGATATGTGATAGCGAATTATGAAATGTAAAATTTTATTGGCTGAGCAGAGATGTTATTTTGGAAAAAGAGAATCACCAAGAATCTTGACAATTATAGGACTATTGTTTTCTAAGCACGGACTAGACATGCACCCTGTAGATGTATATTTCGACACTCTCATATAGATATGCCCTGTAGACGACGCAATTTATTTTTGCCTTCATAGCATTCTTGAGTGGAATGTAGGGTAACTAAGTTTAAGCGAAATTAATATTTTATGTTTCTTTAAATATTTTTTATGTCCAGATTGGAAGTTTTTGTCCTGACTACAGCAACCTGCATTACTGCACCGTTGAAACATTTTGAATTATGCACTGGTGAATGGAGGATATTCCATCTACGTCATGATCACGTGGTCAAGGCAAAAACTTCCAGCGTAAACAAGGGAAAGCTCCGTAGACGCAATATAATCCTACGCGCCAGCCCGTGAAACAGTTGATGGAGAAAGCAGTAATAGCTTCCCTTCTTATCAGTTAGAAGTTCTTTTGGTAAATTACCTGCACCACGTGACTTTTTCAGCCTCAAAACCTGATTTGGAATATAGTCCATTGCATCACAAATTGGGATGCGATACCGCATAAATCAAAGCCTGCTTATAGCACCCTCTATTAATTTTGAAATGTGTTCGTATGAATGCAGTAGTTATTAAAAACTTGACATATTAAACAAAAATCTGATTTGCAGAACAAATTAAAAATCTAAATTTATTTCCTACATTGTTTAACACTTTCCGGCGCAGAGTAATTTTGTTTGTAGAATGATGACATGATGGACTGACACCAGAATTTAGAAACGATTTTTTTTAGAAAATAAATAATTGCTTATTTTCCCGTGCTTTTTAAAAGGAAATTTTTTATTAAATATTCTTGGTGCCGTTTGTTACTTTTGAAATTATAATTAAGTCCCTTTTTTGTGGACACCGCCCACTAAAGGGTTAAGATCGAGAAGACACAGGTATTAAGATATTTCATTCAATTAGTTCTACATTTAATGTTACATTTTTGTATCTAATAAGTTGAACCAATTAAATGTTAAAAAATAAATAAAATTCATACAATACGATACTTTAAAAACCCTAAAAACGTAAATTTCGTTCAAATAAAATTGAAATAAATCTTAGAGTTTTTCCATTTTTAATTTGTAAATATTTGTATTGCATTTATGATTATGGTGCATAAAATGATAATATGCATGCAAAATACAGAACTTTAAAAAAGTATAACATTTATTTCGATTTCACATGAACGTAATCTATGTTTTTAGGGTTTTTAAAGTATCATACTGTATAAATTTTATATTTATTTTTAATGTGCAATTGGTTTAACTTATTTGATAACATTAAATGTACAACTAATTCAATGAAATATTTTATGATCTGCGTTTTTTCGGGATTAAACAATGGAGGAAATAAATTTTGATTTGCATTGTTATGTAAATTAGGTTATTGTTTGATATACAGGGTGTTTCTAAACTCATAGTACAAACTTTAAGGGTAGGTAGATCACACAGTAACAATCATTCATTGTATAGGAATGCATGGGACCAAGTGACGCATTAAGGTAAAAACACCAGGGGGCCAGTTAGGCCCCTTTTTTAATTTTCAAAATTTCTCATTCATACCAGAAAATTTTTATGCTATCCTTTTCTTGACATTTTATAATTATTTAACAATAACATTTTTTTTGAAAATTTTTGGTATGAAATCGAAATTTTTGAATTAAAAAAAAAGCGCAAAATTGGCAAACTTATCAAACGAAATACATGAATAAAAAAGATAAAATATTTATTTACAATGTAGTTTACAAGTAAATAATAATGCATACAATAATATTACAATAAGTGATCAAAATTGCGCCCACTAACTGTGATACATGCTTCGCAGCGTCGGTGAAACGATTGACGTACACTTCTAAAGACGTCATGCATTTCCCGCACACGTGCAGCAGCTTCGGATATGCGAGATACTAGATTTTCGTCTGAGTCAACTGGAGTCTCTTAAACAAGACTCTTCAGATGTCCCCAAAAAAAGAAATCACGTCTCGATAAATGTAATTGGGCAATTTCGATTTTTTAAATCGATTCAACCGATACTATAACCGATACTATAACCGATACTATAAATTTTTTAATCGATGTCTCTAAATGTAATATCATTTACATTTTCCTTCAAAAATTGAATGTAAAGTAGTTGGATGTGACAATCTCAAAAGTTTCTTCAGTCTCATACATGTTAAAACTTCAAAATTCACTATCACAGTGTGAAATTTAAATGATAACATATACCATCATAAGAATTAAGAAATTATAGGTTAGTTCAAGTATGTACGTTTTAAAAGAACATATAAGCATCGCATTTTCCCAACAAATCATTGAACTTCGGCCCACACCCTCTTAGATGTCTGCAATGGAAAATCCCAATTCATAGAGCATAAAAGCGACAACTGTCGGCCAGATACACCCAAGTCTAATGAGGAACTATTTATGTGAATGTATAACAGAATATGAAGTTTGATTAAATTCCGTGCATCTGTTTTGAGATATGGCTATAACGAATATCATGAAAAAATCAGTATAGCAGATTAACACGAAAACCTAATCAGGAACAACTTATGTCAATGTCTAACAGAATGCCTAGTTTGATGAAATTCCTTTCATTAGTTAATGAAGTATTATCGAAAACATCGTAAAAATCCTGAAAAACAGTGTTGAATTCAGGGGCTGGTGTGGCTGGGCAACACTCCCACCCCCCCACCTCGGAATATTGAAATGTTCCCCGGTAAGATTTGAGATTTTATACTTAATGGACAAAAGTCCATTTCCCTCCCTCCACCGGGAACTCTAGAATGACCCGGAACATAGCAACGCCCCTTGTTCGGTGATTTACACCGAAACCTAATAAGCGACAATTTATGCCAACGTCTAACTGAATGTGAAGCTTGATTAAATTTCGTGCATTAGTTCTTGAGATAGAGCTATTGCGAAATTCGGGAAAAATGCAGAATAGCAGCGCCACCTGCCGGTAGATTTACATCAAAACCTAACCATCAACAACTTATGTCAACGTCAAACTGAATCTCAAATTTGGTGAAAATTCGTGCATTAGTTCTTGAGATAGCGATCTTGCGGAAATCATGAAAAATGCAGCTTAGCAGCGCCACCTGTTGGGCGGTTTTCACCAAAAAGTAATCAGCCCCAATTTATATGAAGGTCTAACTGAATCTAAAGTTTCAACATATTCCATGCATTACTTCTTGAGGCCAACAATTTTTTTTCAGAGACAAACAAATAGACAGACAGTTTATAAAAATAGTCAAATCGTATTAGAAACAGGACCTTCCAAAACGAAAAACCCTTCGAAAACCGGAAGTCGAAATTTTTCATGAATCCAAAACTTTGTTTTTGTAAAGACAAAAGAAAGTAAAAAAACAAGAAAAATCATGCGTTAAGCATAGATTATCAAACACTTTCCGAAAGTTCCTGCATGCTTTAACAAAACTTCGATATTCAGAGAAATAAGGTATATAAGAGAACTAAGTAAACATTACAGAAAACACATAAAGCATTTGAAAAACTGATTTCAGAAGTTACCGTCCATAGCAAATATATATTCCAATTCTTTTGAACGGCCCTGTATTTCATCTGTAGATTGATATATAGGCTATATAATGGTGAAATTTAGTTTTGCAAGAAATCACATAACAGGTTGAAATTTCTCTTTCAGCAATTTATACTAATAGATGGAAACATACTTGCATACTTTTGTACAACTCTGTAGTTAATCTTGTATATTTATTACACGCCACTATTTAGCTAAAGTTTAATCCAAAGTAAAACACTCTTAAAACTACCAGAATCAGGTTTCCAGAAATTATCATTTATAGACGGCCATGTATCCCATTCTTTGCATGACCTTGTATATCATTTTATAAATGTTCTACAAACATTTCTTAGTAAACTAAATGCAGTTCAGCGTAAAAAAACCCTAACTCATTTTAAAATCAACTTTAAGCAATTTGCAATCATACCCAGTAATCATTACGAATTCTTTTGTGTAGCCCTGTATATCAATTACAGCATTTATGCACACCATATACAGTGCATAAATATAGTGAAACATAAAAGCACATAACATAATTAAAAATGCATTTCCAGCAATCATCGCTACTGTACAGTACTATTTACTGGAATTAGAGCGCGTACAGAAGGATGGACAAACCGAAGACATAAACACTTTTAACCTTTGTTGGAAAGTGTTAACAAACCGTAGTCATAAACACTTTTCAACTTTGTTGGAAAGTGTTAAAAATGAACGATTCGATTCTACCCGTAACGTAGGATCAGAAATGGCGAATCGATGTCGATCTTTAGATGTGTGTAGAATCGTTCTTGTTTTATTTACTTCAATTAAAATCGCAATGAGGACGATTTTTAGATGCGGGTAGAATCGTTATTCTTTAATTTATTTCAGTTCAAATCACATCGCGCCCTATCGAAGATTCGAGTTGAATCGATGTTTCCAATTTTACTTTTTTAGTGACACAATTGCTGTAAAATTTTGTATAAGAGTCTTCATAGGTGCAATTGTAATTATATAAATACGCAGCACTTATAGTCGTCGTTCAGTCCGTCCGTCTGTCTGCCCATCCGTCTGTGTTTCTGTCTGTCCGTCCGCCCATCTCTCCGTCTGTCTGTCCGTCCGTCCGCATATAACACAGCCAAAACTACCCAAACGAATGGTCTGAAATTTTAAATATATAATTGGTGCAATATTTTGTTGAGCCATTTCAAATTTTATGTAAATCGGATGAATAGTTTGATGACAAGGACAGTCAAAATTTTCCGTTACATTACGGTCAATGGGAAAAAATTATTACAAGTGCATTTTAATGATGTTACAGCCTTCCGAATGGTCTGTAATTTTAAATATATAATTGTTCCAAAATTATGTCAAGTCATTTAAAAATTTTTGAAAATCGGATGTATATTTTAATTTCAGGGACAGACAAAAGTTTCCCGTTAAATTACGGCCTGCGGGAAAAAGTTATTTCAAGTGCATTTTGATGATTTTACAGCCTTTCGAACAGAATGAAATTGACATGCACTTATGAAGTGCACGAAAATAAACATTCAGTACAATATGCGGTGCAAAAAATATTTATAAAACTAGTTATAGTACTAACGCACCTCATTTGCCACGTTTGACGTGGAATTTCGAACTTTTTTTTTCTAGGTTAAATCATTGTTCAATGCAGGAATTTTTCTCCGGGGGGGGGGGGAATTTTGAGACTCCGGTCTGGATGGGGGCGATATTTTAGTTCCGTAAGGGGATGGATGCACATTTGTCTATTAAAAAGCATAAAATATTAAAACTTCCGGGAGGAAAATGTTCCTTGGAGATGCCCCCGGGTACTGAATTCAACACTAGGTTAAATCACTATACTTTTGTCTAGAAGCCTAGTTATTCGGATGACTAGTTTATTATGTTGTAATTTTCAAGTTCTTTCCTACTAATCTCTCTCTCTTCACCCTTCCTGACCAACCTTAATTTACAGGGCCGTTCAAAATATGCATGCGATTTTACAAATGTTCTATCTATACTTAATATTATAAAGAGATAAAAATTGTTTACTTGTAGGAGGTAAACTCTGGAACTACCGAATCGATTCCAAAAGTAAAGGTATCAAAATGATGATGTTAGTCCAACTTAGAACATAGGCTATATCTTATGTCCGTGCCACTGGCCAAAAGGGGGGTGCAGGAGCAAAAAACGGTCTAAAAATGCGATTTTTGTGTTACTGAAAGGGCCTAGAAACATGAAATTTAGTATGGTAGTTACTTATAAGATACTAATGATCTCTAAGGACATTTCTTAAAAAATCGAAATTAAAATGAGGTGAAAATGCGCGAAAAGCGTTCTAAAAAACGTTCTAAATGGCGATTTTTACGCAATTTCAGGAAGTACCAAACGGATTTAAAAAATAATGGTGTCAAAATGATGGTGACAACACTTGCTCTAACATAGGCTACATTTTATGTCGGTGCCACTACCGCTAATGGGGGTGCAAGAGCAAAAAAAAATCGTTCGAAATTGCAATTTTTGTGATCTCTAAGGGCCCAGATACATGGAATTTGGCATGGTAGTTACTTATTAGATATAAATGTTCTCTAAGAATATTTCTTTAAAAAAAATCAAAATTTAAAATGGGTGAAAATGTGCAAAAAACGTTCTCGTTCTAAATGGCGATTTTTACGCAATCTCAAGAAGTACTAAACCGATTAGAAAATTAATGGTGTCAAAATGAGGGTGAGAGCCCTTGCTCCAACACAGGCTACATTTTATGCAGATGCAATTAACCCCAAATGTGGTTCATGAACAAAAATACGTTCGAAAATCCGATTTTTGTGTAACTGAAGAGCCTATAAACATGAAATTTGGAATGGTAGTTACTTATATGATATAAATGATCCAAGAACATTTCTTAAAAAATTTGAAATTTATAAGGGTTGAAAAGGCGCGAAAAGAGTTCTAAAAAAGTTCTAAATGGCGATTTCTACGCAATCTCAGAAAGTACCAAACCGATTTTAAAAGTAATGGTTGGAAATTGTTGATGACAGCCCTTGCTCCAATATAGAATCTACTTCATGTCGGCGTCACTACCACCTTGCGGTTGCATTTTAAAAAACGTTCTAAATATTGATTTTTGTGATACTGAAGGGGCTAGCAACTTGAAATTTGGCATCGTAAATACTTATGAGATGTAAATGCTTTCTGAAAAGAGTTCCTTAAAAATTTTAAATTTAAATAGGTAGAAAATAAACGAAAAGCGTTCTGAAGACGTTCTAAATAGCTATTTCTACGCAATCTCAGGAAATATAAACCGATTTCAGAAGTAATGGTTTTGTATTGATGGTGACAGTCTCCGCTCAAACATAGCCTATATTTTGCGTTATCACTACCACCTGGGGGGTTACAGGAACAAACAATGTTCTGATTTGCCTTTATTTCTGTTAAAGAGGGTGTCTAACATTTTAAATTTGGAATTATAATTACTTCAAAGATGCAAATTCTTCCTAAGAGTAGTCGAAAGAAAATTCCAAGTTTAAAAGGATGAAGTGAGCGAAAAGCGTTCTATAGGAGTTCTAAATTACGATTTTTATGCAATCGTATGAAATACGAAACCGATTTCTAACATAATGGTTGCAAATTGATGGTGATAGAACCTGCTCAAGCATAATCTACATTTTATGTCGGTGCCACAACCCCTGAGTGTTGCAGGAGCAAAACACTTTCTAAATTGCGATTTTTGCTGTACTGAAGATGCTAGGAACTTTAAATATAGCATAGTAGTTACTTATAAAATATAAATGTCCTCTAAGAACAGTCTAAAATAATTTCGAAATTAAAAAGAGGTGTTGCGAAGGGAAGGAGCGAAATGCATTCTAAAAGAGCCTTAAATTACGATTTCTGTGGAACCTCTGGCAATAATAATCCGATTGCAGAAGTTATTGGTTGCGAATTGCGAGTGATAGTCCCTAATCCTATACGGGCTGTATTTTTAGCCGGTGTCACTACCACCTGTTTGGCAGAAACAACAAGAATGCTTTAAAAAAAATCTAAATTTCGTTTTCTATAGAATGTGAGGAAATACCAACCGATTTCAAGGCTAATGTTGGCAAAGTAAAGGTGACACTCTCTGTTTCAACATTTTTCGAGATACTCTATTTCAATATTTCGGCATTTTATGTTGGTGCCACTAACACCAGAGAGGGGGTAGACCGTTTGACAAGAAGCTTGGAATTTGACATGATGGTAAATTTTAAGACGTAAATATGTTAAGGTGGTTTGAAAAATAAATCAAAACTTCAATTGAATACTGAATTGAGAGTATAAAAGTCTCAAAATACTTTCTAAATTATCATTTATTTGGAATTACTTTTAGTTCTTCTTATTAAATAAAATCTCATTTCTGTATATTGCAGTTTTATAATGAAGTTTAGTCAAACTCTGGCTTAATTTGTAATTTTTGAACTATTTCAAAATGTGTTCTTCTAATAAAAAATACAATTTTTAATTAATTTTCCAACTACTTTTCAGCAGTGAAATTACGCTTGAAATTATTGAATATTAAAGACGTGAATTATCACTTCGCTAACTAAGAGCAAACTAACAGAGTGAAAAATGACCAAGCCGGGAATCAAACCCGGGCCCCTGGAATAGCCCTCCAGTGCTCTACCACTAAGCCACGAGGACGATGCCCAGCTTGGAATCTCTCACTCACATAAGTCGGTAAGACTGCAACCGCAGCTATTAGATGGAAATGTCTTCATGAGCACACAATATTGCTGCGTAACATGAGACGCTAATGAACCCAGAATATACACTGCTTAAAAGTAGTTGGAAAATGAATTAAAAATTGTATATTCACCGATGCTGGGTTCATTAGCGTCTCATGTTACGTATCATGTTACGTATATTGTGTGCTCATGAAGACTTTGCCATCTAATAGCTGCGGTTGCAGTCTTACCGACTTATGTGAATGAGAGAAGCCAAGCTGGAAATCGTCCCCGTGGCTTAGTGGTAGAGCACTGGAGTGCTATTCCAGGGGCCCGGGTTCGATTCCCGGCTTGGACATTTTTCAACCTGTCGGTTTACGCTTAGTAAGCAAAATGGTAATTCACGTCTTTAATATTTAATAAAAAATAGTCATGCAAATATCACTTGGCATATTTCAACTATTACACTAGCAAAGCTGGGGGGCTTGCTAGTTTTATTATAGCCACATTTTGAAACATTGACCAAAGATACATTTGACGTGGACCGTCCGACCGTTTGGGGCTTACCTGACACCTCGGGAGGCATATTTTTTTTCTTCCAAACCATATCGTGTAGCAAATCGTTGGAAAACTTTTAATGTGATCTTTTATTTTCTGTGTGATGATGATTTCTGTTTGTCTGTCCGTCTGTCCGTATGTCCGTCTGTCCACGTTATAACTCTCGTAAATATACTCGGATTGCCGTGATATTTTTGGATGTTATTAAGGTAAGTAAGTAAGTAAGTAAGCACCCACCCTGGGAACCCGCTTTTGGCTTATGGTTAGGTGTAACCCCCAAGCCCAGGGCAGGGAAAAGTTTTACTACCTGCGGAAACAAGCCCAGAACCCCAGTCTCCGGGAAAGAAGACTTCGGAACGACCTGCCTGACACCCCGAAGAGAACACAAGAGGCAAGTGCCGCGTCCCCGGACCGCCTGTGAAAATTTATTATTATTTAAGATGGCGATTCTTCACCAATCACAATTGGCTGCACTATTGTTTCAGGGCGAGACTAGAAATGTATTACAATTATGATTTATATGTTTTGGAATTTGTGTACTATTTGAAAAATTTTTAAGTATTTACATTCATCTTTACTTTTGATAAGAAATATTTTTTCCCTTTTTTCCCCCTTTTAAACAAAAATATTTGTACTTATTTACAATATTTCCAGTAGTATTTAAGTTCTTAAAAATAAAACAATCTCAAAAACACTCTTCCATACACCACGTGGACCCATGATTTTTTTTTTTTTTTTTTTTTTTTGATAAAGTAGTATAATAATTTAGAGATATAATTATTTACCAGTAAATAAGTTTTTTTTTCCCTCTTTTTGACAGAAAATATGAAATACACGGAGTGATGGTAGAACTGAAAAGACAATCACAGGACAAATTTAAGCCCAACGAAGGTGGCCCATAACTGGAGGCCATCCCCGCCGCAGCAGAAATATTAGGACAAATGCTGATACACTTATTATGATAAAAAAGATATGAAGATAATGAAGTAAAATTGTAAATATGGTTAAATAATTTAAAGTTCTATGATAGTGATGTAGATGATACAGTGAGGATACAGTGAGGATAGTCCTCTGAGTAATTGTTCTAGATATATAAAGTTCAGATTAGACAAGGTCAAGGTCAGAGTCTGTTAACTCATAGTACGATCCCTATTTCATACTACGTTTGTAGCATGCTTAGTTCATTTACAGGAACAGCGAAAAGTATTCCTTTACATTACGGCCAATGGGAAAAAATCGTTTCAAATGATTTTTAATGATATTACACACTTTCAAGCATAAAATAATTGATATGCACTTATGAAGTCCACTAATATAGCTTTAATAATAAAGCTTTCTGAAGAATATGCGGTGTAAATAATAGTTATTATTCATTTACAGGGCCACACAAAAGAATACCTTTACATAAGGATATAGGGGGAGAGGTTGTTTGCGGTGTATTTTACTTATGCCAAAATATTTCATATATAATGAAATTGATCAAGTTCTCTGAGGTTTACTATAAGTTATTTCATGCATAATAAGAAGTGCATAGCCATTTACAGGGACACACAATATATTTCAGATACTATATTGTGTCCAAAGTACTGTACATAAGTGATGATTGCTGGAAATGCATTTTTAATTATGATATGCGCTTTTATGTTTCACTATACTTATACATACTATAGGGTGTGTATAAATGCATATACATATACATTCATATACAGGGCGACACAAAAGGATTCGTAAGGGTTACTGAGTATGAGCGTAAATTGCTTAAAGGTAGTTTTTAAAGGTGTTATGAATTTTTACGCTGAACTGCATTTAGTTTACTGAGAAATGTTTGTAGAATATAGATAAAATTGTATACAGGGTCATGCAAAGAATGTAATACATAACCGTTTATGGATGATAGCATCTGGAAATGCGATTTCAGTAGTTTTAAGAGTTTTTTATTTTAAATTAATTTTTTTGGTAAATAGTCGCGTGAAATAAAGATACAATTGGCTATGGACGGTAACTGCTGAAATAAATTTTTTAAATGTTTTATGCGTTTTCCAAAATGTTTTCTTAGTTATCTTATTTACATTATTTCCCTAAATAACGAAGTTTTGCTAAAGCATCCAGAAGTGTTGGAAAGTTTTTCATAATCTATGCTTAACGCATGTTTTGTTTCTTTCTTTTTAGGATATTTGACTGGCTTTTGTATATGAGTTTCTGCACTGAGCAGACTATTAGCTCATGAAAAAAAATTTTTGTTATCGTTCGTTCATGGCAGATAAAAAATAATACATACTCATATATAACCACCCTTTTCCTACAAAGTATCTGTATTTAGACATTCTATTCAAAGAGCTTTCACAGTCTGTACTTCCGAGCAGTTAAATAATGCGATAAATAGAAAATATGATATTTCAAGAAACGATGGATATAAAGAAAGCACCATAGTAAGATTAATTATGTGCTTAAAGAAAAAGAAGAAAATAAATTCTAATCCTCAAAATTCCATGTTATCCACTTTACAATATTTTCCTTGGTTCTTCAAAATATTGAAATATAAACTCAATAAATTCAATATTTCCCTTGTTGCAAAACCTTCCATAAAATTTAAAAATATATAGTATGCAAGAAAATAGATTCAATTGCATCAAACCAATTATCAGGAGTGTATGAAATACCTTTCGCCAAAGTTGGAACAATACAATTTTATAAGGTATGAAAAGCAGAAAACTTCAAACTAGAATCAAAAAACATATAGCAGACATCAAATACAACAAAAGAACTACAGCGTTGGCCAAATTATGGAGCAAAGACCTTTACAGATTGATTTTGAAAATAGTAGAAGAATTTATCCATCAAAATTTTATTTACCATCCATTATCCGGGAATCAATAGAGATATTTTTACGCAGTGAGAATATTTGAAATGATTCAGTCTCCCTTGAGTTACCTAAAACTTTGACAGAGATGCTATGCGGGTTTAGAAACAATTGTGAAAATTAATCCACGCTCACAGATATTATTTTATTTTATTTTATGTTTGCACTGGATTTTATTATTCATGAAGTTTCGAGATATTATTTGCCAAACTCTTCTTTTTTTTAAAAATTTGTGAAAAATATTTCTATTGACAAGGATCTTTAGAATGTTTCCGTTTGTGCGATGAAACATATATTGATCTAACTAACGGTATTTTTTAACTATATTTTTTATCACTATTAGGAATTTTTAGCTCAGTTTGATTGCTCATATTCTATCCCAATTGGACTATGTTATTTCCACTATATTTTGTAAAATTTTCTAAAACTGGCGTTAAATTTAGTAGCAAACACTGCGTGATATATAAAAAAACATGCAAGAGTACTAGAAAACAGAAATTCTGCTTTTACAGAATTTAGTGTCGCCCCCGATGAAAAAAAATATATGTATATATAAACAGTACAAAACATATTTTAATTTTAAGACTTAAAACACACACTTTTATTTTATGTAAAATGATGTCATATTCGCATCCGCTTAAGAATTCCACATTTACGGTCCACACTTAAACATCTACAGTAAAGCAGGCATAGGATGTCACTGTCACAAAATAATACAAAAATGCAGCAAAAAGATGTCGTCATTTAAGAAACTCGACAACAAATCAACTATCTAATGATTCATAGGCCTTCATTTTTTTTGTAACATTAATATAAATAACTTAAAATTAAATATAGTTTATAATAGTTCCATATTTTATTTGAAATTGTTCGTTTTCAAAATAGTACGTATTTTAATTATATTTTCTTTTGGTTGTTATGAGAAAATGGCAACAAAAAGGTATAATTGCTATTTTCCAACTATTTTCCCTTTACTTTCTGCATAAATGGAATACTTGAGTTGCCAAAATTAAACAAACGGTGATCAAAACTACAAAAAATGAATATTTCAAAAATCAATGGAGATACAGTTTTCAAACAAATTGCATTTAAAAGTACTTTTTTTTTTCCAATACGATGGTATAAAAATTGAAAATGTGCGGTGCTTCGAAGTTTTAAAAAATGCTATAGAATATTTAACTGTAAAATGATACATTTGCTTTGTGTATTGCTGACTTCTATAAGGTAACGTTATTTTTTGGACATAAAATAAGCTGGAAGAAATTAATAGCATACGTGCCGGGGGCTAATAAAAAAAAATCGCTATATCTGCATGTGTATGCATGCTCTCGGGCAGGGCTCGATATACTCAGGCCGTTTGGTTGGTCTCCCTGCCTGGTCAGAACTTGAACTTGAACACGCATGATGTTCTTACACAAATGGATACACACATTGTACAATATCAACAAATTCGCATACCGTAGCGATAGATCATTTCATACATTTTATTTTACAGGGTGATCACAAATGTTATTATATTCCTTCGATTTTTGTTGGCCCACCAATTGTCCTCCAGATCAAATCGTCGCTGATAAATATGAGGTCAAACATATTCTTCCTAGTCCTGAAGTTCCAGAAGAACCCGCTGAGTATATCTTCAAATATTCGACAAAATGTCTAAAATCGAAAATGTCAGGTGATTAATAGCCTGGCTATTAATCACCGGAGTATTTATAAAACATTTTACATTGTATTAATTAAAAAATAGTTCCTACAAAAATATTTCATAAAAAATACATTTCACACATTTTTCTAAACCATGCGTTTCTCTTATTATTTTGATTTTGAAATTCCTGACTTCTATAAATGTTCACATTTAATTATTTTTTCTGTAGCGTACACCGATAACCACAAGTAGCAGAAAACAAAACGGCACGGCACTGGTCACTACATGTTTTTTTTATACTTTGTAGATACAGCTTGAAGTATGTTTTTTTAGGTTTCTTTAACGTAAACGTGGGATTTCTTTTTATATATATATATTCCTCAAATTTGCTGCTTTTTTTAGGGGGTGGGGTGGTGTTGCAGGGATATAAACTAAAATCCAATTTTCTTTGTCTGGGATAACTTTTTCTTACCATATGTTTTCTTTTTATATTATTATTGTAATTTTTATAAATTTTCTAATTCCATACATTACATATATTTTTCACTTAAAAGGTACTTTTTATGCACATTTCCAAATTCACTCCTATTCTAGCATCTAATTTTTGGATCATTTGAACATTTTGGAGAATCGAAAGCTCTACACTTAATTAAAAAATGCATTATATATGCAAAACAAATTTTTCTGGCACATTGCATGGTAATTTTTAGAAGGTGGTTTGGTGTGGTGTGTGTGTGTGTGGGGGGGGGGGGGATTCAAATCTTTTTCATTATTTGCTGCATTATTTTTTTTTCGCTATCACTTTATATATATACTTTTGTTATTCATGTCTCAGTGTCTCCTATTTAATTTTTTTTTATCTACTTTGTAGAGGTTATATGTTAAACTTTATAATTCGGCAGAAAGGGAGCTAATTTTTCTTGTGATTTATATGTGTGAATTTTTATTTATCGCATTTGATTAAAAGTTTTTAAATAGTAATTTCCATGCTCTCTTGTGTTTCATTTTGGATATGTGTTAATACATATGATTACAATGAAGCAGTGGCGGTAAAATATATGCAAATGCATCATTTATTTCAACCTCACCATGCAGAAGATTTTTATTGCAAACCATGATGTGCGCTTTTCTGTTATTTTGCTGCAATCAATGACTTTCTCTTTACATACTACATATAAAATTTTTACACTGCAATAATTTTCTTAATCATGTCCTTCTTTTATTTATTTTTTTTTTTGATATACTATTAATGTTGAAATTATTATTTTTTTTTCAACTTATTTTTTCTGCCGATGACCCCGAAAAGCAAAACGGCAGTGCATGGCGACATATGGGCACTGCATATTTTTTATACTTTGTAGATTATTCTAACAGTCTGAAGAACGTTTATTTATTTATTGTTTCATTTCACGTAAATGTTGGGAGTGTTTTCTGATTTTTTATGTTTTTCCAAGCATACTTTTCTTTTGTTTGGTGTGTGTTTGTGTGAGAGGTGTTATAAACTAAAATGAGCATTTTCTGTAGAATACTTTTTTTCTTATTATACGTTTTCTTTTTATTTTATTACTATCTTTTTTTCTTACTTCCATACATTATTTTTTTTTATTACAGAACTTGCTTGAGGTTGTTCTGCTTTCCGGAATCTCACGATGCTTCTATGAAGCTACAGGAATTTTCTCAGGTGATATGATGAAGGTCTATGGGTCAATATCACAAAATACAAAAATTGCTGTCTGAACAATAAAATTTCTATTTAATATTATATAATGCAATTTTATTTTTTTACACTCTAATAAAAAATATTCTTATAAGTATTTACAAGACATATTATATTCATAATCACACAAAAATAAAGCAATTAAAAGACTTAAAATTTCAGATTGTCATTTTCCTGGCATGTCACACTGCGATGTGTGCAAAGTAAAAGGTTTTCTGCTATCATGTACAAATATCTTTTTCTAGTTTTTTTTTTTTAAATTTCTAATTAATAATTATACCTTATATAACACACATATGTGGAAGGTAACAAGTTCTGGATTTTACGAATAAATTACCCAAATTAAAATACGATTATCACTGAAAATGAATGTCATTGTCCTGGCCTGCTCAATTTAGTTCTTTATTAGGTATAAATATGGCGCTGCAGAGTCACTTTTCTTGTTCTTGACATAGTTCAAATCAGAAATAGTAAAATCATTGCTACCAGCAAGATCTCTTAGATATTTCTTTGAAAATAATGTACTTAAAAGCTTTGTAAAAATTGAGTAGACTTTTATTATGTCAATTTCCTGGTTTCTATAAATTACAAATAAAATTGAACATTACACTGAATTTGAGGTATTATAGAGGAAACATGTTCCTTTAAACAAAATTAAAATGCTAGACCAAAAAAAAAAAAAAAAAAAAAAAAAAAATCAGGAATGGGAGAAATGTTTTAAAATGTAATTGTTATTATCCTGGCATACATATGCAACGAAAATGACATGTAATTATAATTACATAAAAAGGAACTTAATCTCTTCAAACTTTAACAATTTTACACATAAATTCCTTTATTCAACTGTTCAATCAACATAAAAAACAATCAGAAACTTTGAAACGACTTAAATTTTCAAATCGTTTGTTTTCAAAATCTCACATTTTGTGATATTCACCCCTATACTCAAACAGATATTCATTATATTAGCGCTGTTAATCGCAAAATCTGTGCGTTTTCAATTTCAATAGTTGATGCTCAATCTTTAAATAAACTATTAATCAGATTATTATTTTATATTAATGTTTGATGATGAAATTATATAAGTATGGATGTTTTAAAGTGTATAGTTATGAATTATTAATTATTTTGCATTTAATCATATTTCGAAAGAAACTGCACACATTGGTAATTTTATTCTCTTAACAAGGGCTTTGTGAGGCAGAAATCCAAAGTACAGTTCGAATACAGTTAGACCATTTTCATTCCATATTTTAAGACAGTACTGGCAGTTACCCGTGTCGTCGTTCACGTACGATTGACACGTTTAGCGCCACGTCAGTCACCGGTGACTGACACTGAACATTCCGTTTAGAACGCGCCATTTACCGATGACTGACGGTCTAAAATATGATATAAAATTAAAAATATATACATTGTTTTAAGTAATTATTGAAAATTTATTTAAAATTTACTTTCTTAAAAATTACTTAAAACATTGTAAATTTTTCAGCTTCAGTGGAAAACACCGTGGCTCTTAACGTCTTAAATAAGATAAATACATTAAATAAGAAGAACATGTCATTCCTAATAATGAAAAACGTATATAATTAACCAAATCTTTATCACATTTTATAGGAGACAATGCGGTATTTCTTATATATATAGGCCTTAACATAACTCAGCCATAAAAAGTGAAGTTTTGTGCCAAATACTATAAGTAATCGCGAAAATGAAACTGCAACCAATGAAAAAAATCGTGAAAATCGACGAATCTTTTTTCGTAGAACGAAAAAACTATGCTGGGAGATTTCTCTTAGAACAGTGTATTTAATTTGATATTTGGTGTCAAATTTGTATATCTATGCATTGCATTCACTAAGACAACAAAAATCCATTTTATAAAAAAAGCACTAAAAAAAGACTTTTTAAAAAATGACAACGTAATTTTATTTTTCTAAAGGTAGAAGATAAGTGGAATTAAAATCTGGTTGCCAAAACACGATTTACAAACGTGTTTCTAATCGGAACGTACGAAATCTGTACTTTTTATTGCGTTTCCCACGCTCCAATATACTTCCATTTTTCTAGCCAAATTTCAATACTGATGTTCATCTTTAGGTTTTATGAACGAAAAAGCAACTTTCTTTTAAAAAATAATATAGTTTTTATTAATAGTTTCTTAAATGAACGTCTTTAAGAATTAATACTTGTTAAAAATTGTTTTTTCTCATGCAATCGAGTTATTTTTTTAAGATTTTAAGGATAAAAATATTTTTTCTCGCTATGTCATTGTGATGTCATTTTTAACATGGATTATTTTAAGGTTCATATTGTTGACATCTAAAATCCATTTTCTTTTCAAACTATTAAAAAAAATTTCTATTTAAATTAAAAGTTTAATCTTTATATTAGCTGTGCGCAGACGGTAAACCATCAAGAATTGTTAAAAATGTTCTTTAAATAATGAGATTTAATACTATAACACAATACTTTTTTTCTTTTAACATCAAAGCATATCCGTTTTACTTTCCGTGACGTCATTTGTACTTTCCGTACTTATTCAAATTCAGGCAACTTATGATATTAAGAAATACTTGAACAGTTCAATCTTATTTCCAATATGACCTATCAAAACCAAATTCATCTTTTTTTATTCTTAATTTTTTATTTCATTTTCTTTTTGACGTGAAAATCTTTCAATAGAAAATTAATTGTTCAAAGGAAATTTTTATTCTTGGTTTGAGGCTAATTATGACGTCATTTTCGACATGGATAATATCACGAAACATATTATTGATATTTACAATCCATTTCCTTTTCAAACTTTTTTCAAGGATTTTTTTTAATTAAAAATTAAATCTTTACATTATCTATGCGCAGACGATAAACCTCCAAATAAACTATTGCTATGTTTCATTTCTTATTTAATATAATTCGTAGAAAATATTGCCATCGCATATAAAGTATTAAAAAACTTAGCTGTGAGATAAAGGTATAAATTATAACTATAATATACAGATGCAATAAAAAATACAACATAGCAGCCAGCTGTTTGGAATGACCCAGCTAGAAAATGTCTGCACTTTTTTTGCAAAATAGTATATATTGTACACAATTTGTGCAAAAAAAGTGACTATTTTTGAACACTTCGAAAAGTATGCACCTTTTGTGCAAACTGTCTGTATTTTTTATACATACAAAAAAGTGTATATCCTATGTTGTCAAAAACTGTGCACATTTTTTGCATAAAATAAATTAATATTCCGTGTTCGCGAAAAGTGTGCATTTTTTATGCAAAAAAAAAAAAAAAAAAAAAAAAAAAAAAAAAAAAAAACTGTAGATTCCAATTTTCCAAAAATTATATATTTTTTATGGATGTAATAATTAGTACTTTCATTTTAAATAGTATATTTACCCCCCCCCCCCGGAAAAAAAACGAAAATTCTCAATTCCATTTTAATTTTAAGGTAAACGAAATAAATACATTTTACTATGTTTTTCAAAATAAGAAAAAAACAAATTTTAATTATTTAAATTTCAAAATCCAGGAAGAGGCAATGGGGCTCCTCCCCCCCCCTCTTTCTTTAACGGAAATTTCCTGAGTTCCCCCTTTATTTTAAGTCGCTTGAAAAAAAATCAATTTTACTATGTTTTTCAAAATAAGCAAAAAAGAATTTTAATTAATTAAATTTTAAAATCTGCGGTACGGGTAATGGTTCACCTAAACACTCTAACTTTACAGAAAAATATTTAATTCCTCTTTTATGTTAAGTTACTCGAAAAGAGAAAATTTTACTGTGTTTTTCAAAATCATTAAAAATAAAATTTAGAAATAATTTAGATTAAATCAAATTCGAGGGAGGAGCAATGGCTCTCATATGACCCTTTCTACCCAAGTAAAAGTTCTTAGTTCCTCTTTAATGTACTCGAAATAAATAATTTTGCTGTGCATTTCAAAATTGGTGAAAAACACATTTTAATTAAATAAGTTTCAAAATCCAGGGAGGGGCAAAATGGACCTCTCCTCCCCCCCCCCCCCCTCCTTAACAGAAAATCCACAGTTCCACTTTTATTTTAAGTTACTTGAAAGAATAAATTTTATTTTTTTTTTTTCAAAATCGGAGAAAAATAAAATTTAGTTAGTTAAATTTTTAAATCGAGGGTGGGGAAATGGCCCTCCTAAGCCCCCTTCCCCCAAAGGAAAATTCTTAGTTTATCTTTATTTTAAGTTACACGTAAATAATAAATTTGACTCTGTATTTCAAAATAGGAAAAAAATAAATTTTAATTAATCAAATTTTAAAATGCAGGGAGGGCAATGGCCCTCCCATGCCCTATCAGAAAATTTCTTACTTCCTCTTTTATTTTAAATTCTTCGAAAATAATACATTTTATGAAGTTTTCAAAATTATCAAAAAAAAAATTTAGCTAGTTAAATTTTAAAATCGAGGGAAGGGCAGTGGACTCCCCCCCCCCCCCCCCACACACACACTCACGCAAATTCTCTTCTTTTTGATGATTACTAATAGCATCCCTTATCATCGATTAAGCATAAATTCCAGTTATTATGAAAATTACTTCTGCTTTCAAAAATCAAATGAAAAACGTTTATTTCTTATTAATTTCTTTCAAATTTCTATTTAAACATTTGGGCAGAGATCCAGATATATTTTTCGATATTAGCCAAACGAGATTGACCAATCAGAAGCCTGCATATTTGCAAACAATGAAAAGGTCGCAAAAATACAGGCTTCTGATTAGTGGATCTCGTTTCGCTAACAGCGAAAATCTATCTCGATCACGGCCTTGATTTTTATTTTCGCATGTGTAGCTGCAATTCAACTCAACACTCCTTTCCTTGTGTTTACATGCATCGAGCTGCGTGGCGGGCGTTATTAGTAGCGAAATTTGTAAGAAGAGTAAAACTTTGACTTCAAAAAGGATAAAGCCTAATACTAGGAAAAAGGGATTGATATCTTCTAAAAATGAAAGTGAAGAAAATGCAATGGATTCAAATGCCCTCACTGAAAATAATGGAGAAATGAACGACAGCAAGATGGAGGATGATACCGTAGCAAACGGCGTATCTTCAGTTCAGGAAAACAACGTTTATTATTTGGATATCTCACCAAAGGAAATAATACAAGCAGGGCCCGCTTAACACTTGGAAGTAGGGGAAGCCCGACGTCACACAGGGTCCCCTATTACTCTACAAATTGCTTTTTTATTTACTAAATCCCTTTTTCGTATGCTTAAATAATTTGAAATTTTACCATCAAAGTTTAGAGTAAATAACACTTAATATTAAACTAAAACTAACTACCTATATATACATACTATGAAAAAGTATTTTATTATATTTTTAATTGTAAATAACCAATTTATTTTGTAAATGACAAATATGGAACTACAGTATTTGAACTTCAAAATATCTTTTGTGATTTACAAATTGCCACATAGTAAGAACAAAAAAATTTCAAAAGAAAAATAATGCATTTTTTATCCTGATTGCGTTTCTTTTTTCTAATAATTAGTTTTGAAAAGTAAAATTGGGGGCCCTTTCGTATCTCAGTGGGTAAGCATGGGCTTCATGGGCCTATTCCGTAAACAGGGCCTGAATACAAGTGCTGCAGAGTGATATGTACGAGGAAATTAAAATCGGTACTTTTCGGTTAGCCGGGTGCTAGTATTATGTATATATACACATGTATAGATATACATATATGTGTATATATACAATATATGTATATACATACATGTGCATATATATATGTATACATACATGTGTATATACATATATTTATGTGTACATAACACTGGCGCCCGGCTAACTGAAAAGTACCCTATAATCTTTTTGGAAGCAAATGGGGCTCTCCCAAGCATACACCCGCATCGTCTAAAGAACGGAATTCAAGAAATTATTCAGTCATGACCAAATTAATGAGTTGAAACTAACCTGGCGAGGGAAAATCTTAGCAACGACAAGCTCTCTAGAAACAGCGCAACAAATCTTAGACATCCAAGAATTGGAAGAAATACCGGTATCACCTGTTCTCCAACATGAAAGCATTACCACGTGGTTCCTGCTGCATGGCATCCCCACAGATGTATCGTGTGAAGAAATAACTGGAATTTATAGCTTGGAAACTCATCAATTTACTACGAAGATAGTAGGTTAGATAGTTCCTGCCAAAACTGTGTTGATAACTAAAATAGGTACCTACTTGCCTAAAGAAATTAACCCTTTGTATCCCTGTGTTGCAGATCTGCAACATACCCAAAAAGTCAATGATATTTTGACAGTAAAAATCAAAACACGATTTTTGTTGAATGTTGTTATTCTACTACACTGCTAGTAGTATAATTATGTCATTAAATCCGCAACAGATGGCGAATATTTTTTTTTTTTTCACGCCAAAGTTTCATTTATCGCTTGATCAGCTAAATGTGATTTTTGCTGAATTAAGCTTTGAAATAGTGGAGTTAAAAAAGTCTGCAGACAAGTATATTGTTTACAAAGGTAAGTTTAAATTCTTTATTTAAAGACCATTTTCGAGCTAAGAAATTTATAATATGTATAAAATAAGCGTAAACTTTTGATTGTTGCAGATCTGCAACAACGTGCCATGTCTTCTCTTCTAATGGTTGTTGATAATGTGCGGGAAAATCTCAAATTTCTTTGATTCATGGAAAAATAGTGAACTTTGTCGATCAAGAACAGGAAAAAAAGGGGAATTTCGTTGAACGGATGTGGGAAAAAAGTGAATTTTGTTGAACGGGTGTAGAAAATCATGAATTTTGTCGATTAGGAGTGGTAAAATCTCAAATTTCATTGATTCATGGCAAAATAGCAAACTTCGTCGATCAGGTGCAGAAAAAAAGGAAATTTTGTTGATCAGGTGTCGAAAAATAGCGAATTCTGTCAATTGGGTGTGAAAAAATAGCGAATTTCGCTGGTCGGGTATGAAAAGATTGTGAAACTTGTCAATCCGGCGTAGAAAAATTGCGAATTTGTTTGATCGGGCATAGAAAAAGTGTGAATTTTGTCGATAATGTGTGGAAAAATCACAAATTTCGTTGATTCATGGAAAAATAGCGAACTTCGTCGATCAGGTGCGGCAGAAAAGGGGAATATTGTTGAACGGGTGTCGAAAAAAAGGGAATTTTGTTGAAAGGGTGTAGAACATCGTGAATTTTGTCGATTAGGAATGGAGAAAATGTCAAAATTTCATTGAATCACGAAAAAATAGCAAACTTCGTCGAACAGGTGCGGGGAAAATTAGAGTTTTGTTGATCAGGTATGAAAAAAAGGGAATTTTGTTGATTGGGTGTCGAAAAGTAGTGAATTTTGTCAATAAGGTGTGAAAAAATAGCAAATTTCACTGGTCGGGTATGAAAAGATAGCGAAATTTGTCAATCTGGCGTAGAAAAATCGCGAATTTGTTTGATCGGGCATAGAAAAAGTGCGAGTTTTGTCGATAATGTGCGGAAAAATCTCAAATTTCGTTGTTTCACTGAAAAATAGCAAACTTCGTCGATCAGGTGCAGAAAAAAAGGAAATTTTGTTGATCAGGTGTCGAAAAATAGCGAATTCTGTCAATTGGGTGTGAAAAAATAGCGAATTTCGCTGGTCGGGTATGAAAAGATAGCGAAATTTGTCAATCTGGCGTAGAAAAATCGCGAATTTGTTTGATCGGGCATAGAAAAAGTGCGAGTTTTGTCGATAATATGCGGAAAAATCTCAAATTTCGTTGTTTCACTGAAAAATAGCAAACTTCGTCGATCAGGTGCAGAAAAAAAGGAAATTTTGTTGATCAGGTGTCGAAAAATAGCGAATTATGTCAATTGGGTGTGAAAAAATAGCGAATTTCGCTGGTCGGGTATGAAAAGATTGCGAAACTTGTCAATCTGGCGTAGAAAAATTGCGAATTTGTTTGATCGGGCATAGAAAAAGTGTGAATTTTGTCGATAATGTGCGGAAAAATCTCAAATTTCGTTGATACACGGAAAAATAGCGAACTTCGTCGATCAGGTGCGGCAGAAAAGGGGAATATTGTTGAACGGGTGTGGAAAAAAAGGGAATTTTGTTGAAAGGGTGTAGAAAATCGTGAATTTTGTCGATTAGGAATGAAGAAAATGTCAAAATTTCATTGAATCACGAAAAAATAGCAAACTTCGTCGAACAGGTGCGGGGAAAAGGAGAGTTTTGTTGATCAGGTATGAAAAAAAGGGAATTTTGTTGATTGGGTGTTGAAAAATAGTGAATTTTGTCAATAAGGTGTGAAAAAATAGCGAATTTCACTGGTCGGGTATGAAAAGATAGCGAAATTTGTCAATCTGGCATAGAAAAATCGCGAATTTGTTTGATCGGGCATAGAAAAAGTGCGAGTTTTGTCGATAATGTGCGGAAAAATCTCAAATTTCGTTGTTTCACTGAAAAATAGTAAACTTCGTCGATCAGGTGCAGAAAAAAAGGAAATTTTGTTGATCAGGTGTCGAAAAATAGCGAATTCTGTCAATTGGGTGTGAAAAAATAGCGAATTTCGCTGGTCGGGTATGAAAAGATTGTGAAACTTGTCAATCCGGCGTAGAAAAAATGCGAATTTGTTTGATCGGGCATAGAAAAAGTGTGAATTTTGTCGATAATGTGCGGAAAAATCTCAAATTTCGTTGATTCACGGAAAAATAGCGAACTTCGTCGATCAGGCGCGGCAGAAAAGGGGAATATTGTTGAACGGGTGTGGAAAAAAAGGGAATTTTGTTGAAAAGGTGTAGAAAATCGTGAATTTTGTCGATTAGGAATGGAGAAAATGTCAAAATTTCATTGAATCACGAAAAAATAGCAAACTTCGTCAAACAGGTGCGGGGAAAAGGAGAGTTTTGTTGATCAGGTGTGAAAAAAAAGGGAATTTTGTTGATTGGGTGTCGAAAAATAGTGAATTTTGTCAATAAGGTGTGAAAAAATAGCGAATTTCACTGGTCGGGTATGAAAAGATAGCCAAATTTGTCAATCTGGCGTAGAAAAATCGCGAATTTGTTTGATCGGGCATGGAAAAAGTGTGAATTTTGTCGATAATGTACAGAAAAATCTCTAATTTCGTTGATTCACGAAAAAATAGCAAACTTCTTCAATAATGCGTGGAAAAAAAGGGGAATTTTATTGATCATGTGTGTAAAAAAGGGAATTTTGTGGATTGGGTGTCGAAAAATAGTGAATTTTATCAACTGGGTGTGAAAAAATAGCGAATTTCGCTGGTCGGGTATGAAAAGATTGCGAAACTTGTCAATCCAGCATAGAAAAATTGCGAATTTGTTTGATTGGGCATAGAAAAAGTGGAAATTTTGTTGAACAGGTGTAGAAAATTATGAATTTTGTCGATAATGTGCAGAAAAATCTCAAATTTCATTGATTCACGAAAAAATAGCAAACTTCTTCACTCGCAGGCACGGGGAAAAAAGGAGAATTTTGTTGATCATGTGTATAAAAAAGGGAATCTTGTGGATTGGGTGTTGAAAAATAGTGAATTTTGTCAATTGGGTGTGAAAAAATAGCGAATTTCGCTGGTCGGGTATGAAAAGATTGTGAAACTTGTCAATCCGGCGTAGAAAAATTGCGAATTTGTTTGATCGGGCATAGAAAAAGTGTGAATTTTGTCGATAATGTGCGGAAAAATCTCAAATTTCGTTGATTCACGGAAAAATAGCGAACTTCGTCGATCAGGCGCAGCAGAAAAGGGGAATATTGTTGAACGGGTGTGGAAAAAAAGGGAATTTTGTTGAAAAGGTGTAGAAAATCATGAATTTTGTCGATTAGGAATGGAGAAAATGTCAAAATTTCATTGAATCACGAAAAAATAGCAAACTTCGTCAAACAGGTGCGGGGAAAAGGAGAGTTTTGTTGATCAGGTGTGAAAAAAAAGGGAATTTTGTTGATTGGGTGTCGAAAAATAGTGAATTTTGTCAATAAGGTGTGAAAAAATAGCGAATTTCACTGGTCGGGTATGAAAAGATAGCCAAATTTGTCAATCTGGCATAGAAAAATCGCGAATTTGTTTGATCGGGCATAGAAAAAGTGCGAGTTTTGTCGATAATGTGCGGAAAAATCTCAAATTTCGTTGTTTCACTGAAAAATAGTAAACTTCGTCGATCAGGTGCAGAAAAAAAGGAAATTTTGTTGATCAGGTGTCGAAAAATAGCGAATTCTGTCAATTGGGTGTGAAAAAATAGCAAATTTCGCTGGTCGGGTATGAAAAGATTGTGAAACTTGTCAATCCGGCGTAGAAAAAATGCGAATTTGTTTGATCGGGCATAGAAAAAGTGTGAATTTTGTCGATAATGTGCGGAAAAATCTCAAATTTCGTTCAAATTGGGTGTCGAAAAATAGTGAATTTTGTCAATAAGGTGTGAAAAAATAGCGAATTTCACTGGTCGGGTATGAAAAGATAGCGAAATTTGTCAATCTGGCGTAGAAAAATCGCGAATTTGTTTGATCGGGCATAGAAAAAGTGCGAGTTTTGTCGATAATGTGCGGAAAAATCTCAAATTTCGTTGTTTCACTGAAAAATAGTAAACTTCGTCGATCAGGTGCAGAAAAAAAGGAAATTTTGTTGATCAGGTGTCGAAAAATAGCGAATTATGTCAATTGGGTGTGAAAAAATAGCAAATTTCGCTGGTCGGGTATGAAAAGATTGTGAAACTTGTCAATCCGGCGTAGAAAAAATGCGAATTTGTTTGATCGGGCATAGAAAATTTTGATAATGAAAATTTTGATTTGCATTTTGATAAAAATTCAATTAACATTTTATCTACTGACGGTACCTATAAGTACCAATAAAATAACTTGTTATAAAATTCATTTAATACATCGAATAGTTGTAATACAGCTTAGAATGAGTTATAGATACATTACTTTATCTTGTTCGAAAAGCATTATTGGTTACACGAAAAAAAATATTTTTAAAAGGATGATTTCTTTTGCCTTTGCATTTTTTCAGCTTTCTTGGCGTTCGGGGGGGGGGGGGGATTTTTCAATTCGGAAATATTTCTATATTTCTATTGTAAGAACATTATATTTGTACATTTCCTAATTCTGCAAAATACTAAGAAAAACATAACGTGTCACAAAATTTTTGGCTATGGGCCGCAACTCACCTACTGATATTTTATCCCATTCCATGTAAAAGGATTTCTTTAGGGATGCCAAAGTTTTATGATATTTAGCACATTTTCTTGTCTCCAAGATGAACCATACAAAATAATTCATTGGGTTCAAATCTGGAGGATGCGGTGGCCATTCTTGAGCTCCAATGAATTGAGAAAAATGTGTCTTGCACCAAACGTGAGTGCCTTTAGCTCTGTGTGCAAATGCGGAATCCTGTTGGAAGGTCCATCTTTTCTTTCTAAAGAACTTTTATGACCAAGGTAAGACAACATCTTCCAAAATGAGTTTGCAATATGTTTGTTGATTAATCTTTATCCCTTGATAAAAAAAAAAAAACCCAGTGGTGTTTTCCCACTAGCCCATATCCTACCCCAAACCATTACAGATTGTGGTCGATGATGCCATTCAAAAATGCAAGAAGGTGCAAGTGCTCCTGCCGACCAAACTCTATCATTATGACTATTGTGAGCTTGTTCAGTCGAAAAGAGTTTCTCATCTGGAAAGACACGTTTGCCAACGATCACCTGCGGCCCGCTTTAACAGTTTTTTGCACCTTTGAATTCTTGTACGTTTGTTCTCTGCTTTTAGCTTTTGAGCCTCTTTCATTTTGAAAGGGTGAAGACCAGGCTCTGCTCTTGCCATCACAAGTGCTCTTTCTCTGTTGATCTTCATCGTTCTAGCAACCTTTCTCATTCAAATCCTAGGATTTCGTTGAACTCGCAGTTTGATATCTGTCCGGTTTCTTGATGTGTGAACTGTGTGCTTTCTTCCGCTTCCTGGCCTATCACCATCATGACCGAGTTCTTTAAACCATTTGATTGTGTATGAAACCGTCTGCTTAGGCACTTTCAATCGTTGAACAATTTCACATTGTTTCATTTCATGCTTATGTAATTCAAGTAGGCAGATCGTTTGTTAACCATAATGGTTATCACAACTAACTTACTTACACCCATTTAGTAGCTTTCTAGAATCAATTCCCTGTGACAATAACTTTGTAACTTTAGTGGTAGTTACAGGTTTTTGGTTTGAAACTTCATCCAAGTTATTTCTTGTCAACCTGTACAAAATTTATTACTCTGCGACACACTTTCATAATCGCGTAAAAGACAAAATTTCACCCTGTCTCTAATACTTAAACACTTAAAAAAGAGAACATTAATGCCTCTAGAAGCACCAAAAGTTCAGGGTATCTTTACATAATATTGAATAATGTTTTAAAATTCTTTATTTGGATGTAATAAAACAACAACAAAGAAATAATAATGGATAGGTTTTAAGGTGCATTTCACCACATAGCATTTCACCACAGGAAAGCTACCGCATGCAGATATCATGTGATTTTTAAAAAAAAACTTTGTCTGAAATTAAACATAATATTCTGGACTATAATTTGAATTAAAATTTTTATATGAGTAATTAGCTGTTAATTATAAATAAACGCTCAAGTGCGAATATTACTCGCGCTCTGAGGGTTCCGTATCATAAATATGTGAATTATTAACTGTATTATTAAAAACATCGTAGCTAAAAGAATAAAATTTTGTAAAAAAATTTACAGCAAAAGGTTGGGTCTAGATGTATACTAGAAAAGTATAAATGAGTATACCATAAAAGTTGAAAGAGATATCCTAAATAATATTAAATATCGCTATTCTGTAGAACTCTTTTTTTTTATCTTATCCTGTTTATAACGAACATACATCGGTACTGACAAAAAAAGTAATACGTATTTAAACTTCATTTGGCATTTCATAAAACTAAATTCAGCGTAGTAATAATCTTTTCTTTTTACAGTAAATCTAAAATAAAACCCTTGCTCAAAGTTTAAACTTGGCATTGTGCTAAGCGCGCTTCGAAAGGAATCGTAAAGTTGCAACGTCGGCTTGGTAAGTGCCGCATTTTACAGATGGGTTTTTAATTAATTTTAAATTAAAGACAAGGCAGACGTATTGAGGGATTCACCCAATTGAAACTAGTCGTTAATTAAGTAGTACTTATTTGATTGATTCTAATTAAATTAGTCTGTTTTTAACAATTTGACGTTTATTGCTTTTATACTATGTTACCGGGAATTGTATTACACATATGTATCATTAAAATTTGTTATCTACGCTTTAAAAGTCGACGGTACATAGAGTACGAAAGGTACCATCAGCGCAACTCAACACTTTTGCGGAATGCCTTCAAATCGAAATTTGTGTTTAACGGAAAAATGCGCTTTTCTCAAAAACCATGTGACCTAGGATAATCGCTATAATTTTCCTGCAAGGTTTAAGTTAACGTCTACTACCTCTATTTTTTTCATAATTTTAGTTTGAGTAAATTCGGAAATAGAGTGGGGGGGGGGGACATATTTTTGCACTACATTTTCAGCGATATTTCTAGAACTATAATACCTAAAATTAAAAGAAATGTATTTATGAGTTCAGCGTTACAAAAGCTTTCACACAATACCCCACACGATATACAAAGAAAATATTTTATTTTTCAAGTAGCTTAAATTAGCCCCTCTACATTTTTCATAAATATATTTGTGAATGTTTAATAATCTATACATATGTGGGTCAATAGTCTTTATTACTTCCCTTAATTTGAACTTTCCACGTTCCATAGATTACGAGTAAAATGGCTATGACAGACGGACAGACAGACACAGGAACGATCTTATAACGGTTTCGTTTTTACTTTTTAAGTACGGAACCCTAAAAATAGAATAATCACAAAATTTTACATATATTCAGCTTTCACCATGTCATTAAAAAAAAAATTAAACATTGCTTCATAATTCTAGTTCATTTCTTCTGTCTTTATATGACCAGTTATGAAGTGTAAAACGTTTGAAGTTTTACTTCAAACGGTTTAGAGTTATCATGCGCGCAAATATAAAAAATATGCGGCTAAAGATTAAATTGCATTTTTTAAAATTCAGAATAAACTAAACAAAACAACTAATCGTATAAAATATTCAGAATTAAAAATAATATCAGATGCTAGTTTAAATTAATAAATGTAAAAAAAATATATATATAAAACGTTGCAGATTATACAAAATATTTGAACAAATATTCAACGATACTTTTGGTTTTGCATTGTTTTTCAACTGAATATAATATATAATGTTTATAAAATTAAATTATTTAATGCAAAATATATCCTTTTTGTTGAATAAAAGCAGCTTTTCAATGCATTTTAAAATTTTCTACTTTCATACTCTACAGGCTTTTTTTTTTAATTTATTCAAGTTTTGGACTATAAACATATATCTATCTCTTCGAGCTTCTAAGTTGCATTCTTTTGCAGCTTTTTCTGCTTTTCTAATCATCAGCTGAACAACTTTACTGGCTGCTGCGAGAGCTTTCTCTCCTACATAAAAACCTAATGTTTTCATAACTTGCAGCCTTCCGTTACACCTTTCCCTTTAAGCTACAACTACTTAATTTACTTGTGTGTGACGTTTTAGGACACATTTTACACATAAGTGAATTACATGATTCATTCGTTTTGAATTCGACCACTTTGGCAGCGTTTTAGTAAATTCGAATCCGACAGGTTCTGGAATGTTTTTTTTTTGTTTTATATATATATATATATATATATATAGAATTCATTGTTAACTATTTCCGCTTCTTCTAGGCACACCAAGATGTTGGACCATCATGACAGAAGTCTTGTTAACGGTTCACTGTTATTCGAATGTTTATGAAAGAAACTGTTTCCAAATTATTTTACGTATTTCTACAACAAAATCTGTCTTATTTCTCCTAATGGCATTTCTATAGTAAATTGTTACTTAGTCTATAAATTTATCATTCAATCCACCTTTACCATTTAAAGGTTTTCCATCAGCTAATTGCTTTCCACGCATAGAAATTTTAAGTTGCCTTAATCGACACTTTATCCTTCTTTAATATGTCCGACGCATTCGATTTTGTTTATATCTGTTGTGGATACATTGGCATGGTTCTTCTGAAATTCACGGATGTTTTGCTATCACCATCCTTAATATAATTTAGCTATTTTGCATTGTAGAGCCTCCCGAAGAGTTTTCCTGAACAAATAAAAATCTTTAGTAAACCATTCACTTCCATCATTCCAGCACACTCCACAACACTGATGAAAATACTGGCGAGAGGATATTTTTTAGCGATTCTGATATTTGAATGGATTTGAATGAATTTATTCCACAGTTTTCGTAGAAGAAATATTCAAATATTTACTGAGAAGAATATCGATATCAATAATTAGGTATCCTAAACTGTCACTTGAAACCGCTATTTTAAAACAACATATTGGATACCACAAAGCTAACCAATGAACTTGGTCGAGACCTTAGTAATTCCTATGCACATGCTTACTCACATCTAAACCGGTTGATATATACGAGTACTGTCGCAGGCAAAATATAAGATTTTTCAAAATCTCACCCACATTAGAAATTTAAGCTGCAATATCTCAGCCATTTTTTAAGATAAAGACAATGTTCGGACCTTGTGCGCATGCCGAACGAGCTCCGTAGCTTTGCGGTCATGTGACCCAGTTCAGTTGTTGCTTAGCTGCCATTGCGGCACGTTGTGTATTCGAGCGGGTCTTATCCCCAAGTATATAGTTGTTCTTTAGCTGCCATTTCGGCACATTGTGTATTCGAGCGGGTGTTATCCCCAAGTATAGTATGTTGTTCTTGAGCTGCCATTGTGGCACATTATGCTATAGCGGGTCTTATCCCCAATTATTCTGTTGCTTATAGCGGGAGTATTCCCCAAAGGATGTTTTATGAACGTCACTTGTTCTAACAGCGGATTATTACCCCAAAGTCACCTCATCATTCTACATGTTTTTCAGTGTCTGTGATTGTTTGTAACATTTGTGTGCTGTGTGATATAAAAATGTGAAATAGAAACTATTTGTCTTCAATCTTAAAGTTACACACAGTAATCACATCCATTGTTGTGGTCCGTCGATTTCGCAGCGAAATAGCTGCTATGGAAAAATTAAATAGAACAAAGGGTGCTCTAAAAGGTGCTATAACGAAATTAGAAAATTTCGTAAAAGATAATACAGACGAAATTAATTACTCGAGTACCGAGCTCGAAATAAAGATTCGAAAATTACCTGAGCTTCAAGCAAAAGTATCGGAAATACGGGATAAATATTATGATATCCCTGATATTAAGGACTTACCAGAAATCGAAAACGAGTTAGATGAACTCGAAGATCGTCTCGAGAAACTTGAGGTAAGTCTCAACATATTTCTTAAAAATCTTAAAGTTTCTGAAATAAATGTGCATGCTGATAGTATTGAATCTATAAGTTCGAATAATATTAAAGTTAAGTTACCTGAAATCCCACTACCAACATTCAATGGTAAATATGAAGAGTGGTCAATCTTTAAAGTACAATTCACAAATATAATTATAAATAATGCTCAGTTAAATGACGCTCAGAAGCTGTTTTATTTGCGAGCATCGCTAAAAAATGAAGCAAAACAACTAGAGAGCCCAGACGATTCCTTAGAGTCATTGTTTACAGCACTTACTGAAAGATTCGAAAATCAACGTTTGCTCATTGACACTCATTTATCAGCTATAATTAATTATGAAAAAATACATTACGAGTCTTCTAAAGAATTGAGATCCTTTATTGATTGTGTAAATAAAAATTTGAGGGCCTTAAAAGTATTACAATATGAACAAAACAATCTGTCTGATGCTATCCTTATCAATATTATATTGCAAAAGGTAGATAAGGAATCTCGAAAATTATTTGAATATTCGATTAAAAAATCAGAATACCCGCAATTTAATGAATTAATGTCATTTTTGGAAAACCGCAGTTCTACGTTAGAAAGCGTAAATAGATACTCTGCTTCAAAACCCTTAAACAAAAACATTCCTCTTTCGAACAAACAAAAAAATTTCATGCTAAATTCGAATGATAAATCGAATGGAAAAACTTGTATTCTGTGTAAATTGGCTTTTCATAATTTGAACAAATGTTCTCAGTTTCGAAAAATGAATGTTTCTGAACGATACGATTTTGTGAAGAAAAATAAGCTGTGTATTAATTGTTTGAATAATTCTCATTGCGTAAATTCTTGCATTTCAAAATATAATTGTAATACCTGTGGATTGCGACACAGCTCATTGCTTCATCGAGATAAAAAAAATAAATCCATAAATGAATTGGCTTCCCCCCAAATTTCCTCCCCTCTTGCAGGTGCGGTAAATAGAGAAACTGAAAACATTTCGTTAAATAATGAGTCTTTAAAGACCTTGAATAATATAAGTAAAGAAAGAAAATCAATTTTATTGAGTACATGCTTTGTTTTTATAGAAGATAATTTCGGAAATAAACGAAGGTTTAGAGTCATTTTGGATAATGCTAGCAATGTCAATATTTTAACTAAGGATTGCGCTGACATGCTGAAATTTAAAAAAAGGATAATTAATGTACCCGTTACAGGATTAAACGGTTATACTTATAATGTAAAAAATAAAATTTCGAGTGTAATTACAAACGAAGATGGCTCTTTCAGGGAGAATATAGATTTCTTAATTGTTCCCAAAATCACGGATGTAATTCCATCAAAGCAATTAAATGTATCGGACATTAATTTACCGAATATTGTGGAATTGGCAGACCCCACATTTTTCAAACCGGGAAAAGTTCACGCATTGGTTGGCGCTGAATTATTTTATAGAATTTTAAAGCATAATTCAGTTAAGATAAATGATAAACTTTTTCTGCAAGACACTGTTTTTGGATGGATCCCAACTGGGGCGCTAGAGGAGAACACGCAAACAAACAATATTACTATGTGCAATTTCGTTAGAGATTTCGATGAAATAAATGATAATTTAAAACAATTTTGGGAGCTTGAGTCTATAGGCATAAAACATGATGATCCGAAAATATCGGAAACTGATCAAGCACAACAAATATTCGATAAAACTGTCAAATTTGTAGGCGATCGTTATGAAGTTCAGTTACCCTGGAAAAGAGACTGGAAGGATTTAAATGATAATTTTAATGTTGCGAAACAGCGTTTGGAAGGTCTAAAAAGAAAATTTTATCGAAACCCAGAGCTTTTTCGACAATATTCTGAAATAATCACGGAATATTTAAAGCAAGGAATTATAGAGCAGGTGCAAGAAAATGAACCTGTTTTAGACAGGGCAGTTTATTATTTGCCCCATCATGCGGTCTGTAAAGAAGATAAACTTACTACAAAGGTCCGAATCGTCTTCGATGCCAGCTCTCATGATAACAATGATTTGTCCCTTAATGATTGTTTATGGCCCGGCACTGTGAAAGAGAGAATCGTTTCTCGTTGCAGGAGTCTTCTTCCCTAAAAACTTGAGATATTGATAAGTAAATGGAAATATCATTTGAATTACTTAAATGAGATTTTTTAGATTTTCCGTAGTGGAGTACGAATGCGCAAACAACACAATAAACTCAGATCCAGAAGATTCACTAATACTTGTAGCGTAATAAGGAAACTTTAATGAAAATTTGAAGAGACACATAAGTGCCTTGGGAGTGACCCCCCTTACACACAATCAAACTTTATCTTTACATTCTGAGAAGCAGGCCAAGAGTGATAAGTTTCACACTTTCATTCGTAAAGATTTGGCGATATATAGATATTGGGTAAGACACAGATCTTGCCAAGGGGTGACCGTTACATTGGAATACATGGGGTAGTTTAAATTTAGAAGAAAAGCCTAATAGGCGATAATTAGCCAAGCGTTAGTCCGTGAGAAAGTAAGAAAGAATCCGAAAGCTGTCAATAGCATTGGAATGAGTGCGGTAACTTGAAAGGCGACCTAAGTTTAAAAGTACATCTGGATATTATTATCTAACCGCTGGTTTAACCAAAGTTTTGACTATCTCTTAATAAAGGATCGAATTAAAAATCTGACAGAGAGAAATTTTATAGGCAGATGCAACGCGAAAAGAATGACTCTTTCGAAATGAAATGGCTGTGAATAATATTATTTTTTTTATTTTATTTACATAGATAAAAGAGCAGAGAGAGAGTTTTCTGGGAAAGTTAAAGTAATGTGAAAAGGAAAGTAGATTAATTTAAAACTTAGCTATACAAAAAGAAATAGAAAGGGGATTTTTATATTGATAGTTAATATTAAATTTTAACTATCTAGGGATCATATTAATTACCTATAAAGAATAATATATGTGATATCAAACGATATCACATATTTCCCCCCAAAAACCGACCAGCCTTGAACGCCCAGAGATGGGGAAGGGAAAAGAGAGAAAAAAAAAATCTGTGTCCTCTCCAAAGAAATAATAAAAACTTTACATGAACAATACAAAACAATATCTTGAAATTGCAAATATATATATATATATGATTATATATGTCATGACTTAAATATGCTTCATAATGTCCTTTTTGATAAAGGCTCAGTAGAAGTTCAAAAAGGTTCACGTGAACTAGTCTTATAGACTATGTTTTAATAAACAGTATTCTTTACTGTACTTGTGCACATATTAATTCAACAACAGGAATTTTTTTTTTACCTGTTTTGTATTTTGTGACGTCACATTAAACTAAGGTACCATTATAATAAATTTGCAAATATTTGCTAGAAACTGGTTGTCATGACCAGTATTGAGAAGCTTTGAAAGAAGCTCTATAATTCTTCTCAAAATCTTGATCCATTTCAGATCATAAAAATAAGTGGACAAAAAAAAAAAATAAACACAACATATAACTAATTAACATACAGTATGTAAAATAATATTTATAAAAAAATGAATAAGCGATATAGATGGGCACAGAAAAGTAATTTGGCACCCTTTCAGGAGTGTCTTTCAGCACAAATGAAGTGTGCGACCATAGAACTATAATTTTAAATTGAACACAATTTCTGAGTGCAGTGATTAGAAGAGCAAAAGAGATGCATTAATTACAAAACAAAAGTGTCTAATATCAAAATATAAAATATTTAAAAAAATTCTTTTTTTTTGTGTGTGTGAGTAGTAGTCGTTATCTACTAATAGCAGCTACAAATACCTCATGCAGTGAGCCCATTTATTTATCAATGATTTAACTTATTAATATGTCAAGATGACATTGTGTTAGTGAGTATCTGTACTGTGGATAAAGATGAGGAAATTCCTAACAATTTACTGCAACTGAACAGCATTTATGATTTAAAGTAACTGTTTTTCTTTTAAAACACATCGTCTGGCTTGTATAATTTAAAAGTGGTGTGTATCGAAAAAAAAAAAACTTTAAAAGTATTATTTGAGAAAAGGAAATGTATTATGTGATTGTAGAAAAAGCATATGACAAAAGAGAAAAGCAACTGCTACAAAAGTATAGAGTTGTCTTAAATATCAGTGAAGGATAATAATTATGTAACTGTGAAAAAATGCCAAACTTTCAATTTGCAATTAGGCAAAGTGATGATGACATTACTGTGTCATGGTATTTAGAACCAAGAAATTAAACGATACTTTAATAACTGGTAACTTTTAAAATGTGAGAAAGTTTAATGATGAAAACCTGGTGTAACATAAAACTAGAAAAGAAAAAAAAAACATGAGCCTAAAATAAAAAAAATATGCATAGTATGTGAAGAGGTAGTTTCCTATTTACTGAGAAATCTTTGTTGTTAAACAAAGTGATGGTGACATGAGAATGTCATTACATAACAAAATATTAAAAAGCAAAAAAAAATTAAGTGTATGCAAAATGTAAAGTTTAATAAATGTTTACGTTGCAATGTATCATGTAAAATCAAAAGTAGTCCTGGTATAGTGAGACATAAAAACAAACATACAAAAAGAATGTTAATGTGCAAAGGTTCAAAAACTTGAAAAAAAAATGAATATTTTCAATTCAGTGTGCAATGTTTAAAAACAAACAAACATATATGCATGACTAAAAATGTAAGCAAATCTCAATGAACTAACGATGTATACGAGTATCGAAGCAATGTGTGTCAGTAAACAAAGGTTAAATTCAACGACATAATTGCATGTGTAAATGAATACAGCAATCAAAGTATATCAATGAACAAAAGTGAAAAATTATTTCAAAGAAATAATGTGTAGGGGTACCTCACTGACTAGTGTAAAAGTAAAACAATGAACTAAAGTGTTTGTAAAAGAATGAAACTTGCTTTTGAACTCATGTGTCTAACAAAAATATTATTACAATGAACTAAAGTGTCTACTGTCTACCAAAACAAAATTGGTATGAACTGATATGCAAAACAAATCACAAGAAAGAAAACAAACTATGAACTAATATGTGTAAGGAAAAAAATTCTATGAACTAATTATTGTCATGAAAGGGAAAAAAAATAGTGCAATTGGTCCCTGAAGTACACAAAGAATTGACAATGCAATGAACTCGTGTAAAGTGTTTTTCCTATGAACTCAATGAACTATGAACTCGTGTAAAGTGTTTTATCTATGAACTCGTGTAAAGTGTATTTTCTATGAACTCAGTGAACTATGAACTCAGTTGTAAAACCTATGAACTCAGTTGTATAATCTATGAACACAAACTCAGTGTGTACATATGGAACCAAGAGCATTGTATCACAAGCACAAAAATGCTTAGCCTCAAGTTAAAACAAACAAAAACAAACAAAAAAAAACAAAAAAAAACAAAGAACTGTGCTTTTAAGTAAAGAAAAGCGAAAAGGACAAATGTGACCAGGAAAAGTTTCTTGTGTGATAAAAATGTAAACACTTGTACTCAACCTCTGAACTAAAACTATCTAAACAACTGTCTAAAGTTTTATACCGAATTTCCAAAAATATCTAAAGAAATGCAAATGTTGTAAAAAGTGTATAGTGTTGCTGTGTACCCTTCTGATAAAAAAAATCATTTACATGTGCAGAAAAAAAAAAAAAAAAAAAAAAAAAACGATCCACATCAGAGTATTTTCACATAAAAACAATATATTTTCAATCATCCGACCATTTGCGCGCCGAATAGTCCGATGAAAGAAAACATATATGTAAAGCAGTACACAATTAATTTCTAAAAAAAACAAACCTTTAACTTTAAAATTAAATGTGAATTAAATTATCACATATGCCATATGGTGAAGAAATAAGATGCACCTAAGTGTATAAAAAGTGAAATATTAAAAAAAGGTGATTTTTCTTTTTTTTTCCAATCCTTCACAATGCTGTATCTATCGAGAGAAAAAAAAATTACTGTATGTGTGTGAAAGGGAGGGGAAAAAGAAACCCGAAACTCATGAACTAGTGAAATGTATGTATATGAATGGGCAAAATTGTATTCTAAATGAGAAAATTTTGTGTAACATAAACAAATATCCAACATATGAACCACTTGTGAAAAAAAAGTTGAAAATAAAAATTAAGAAATCCAAATCTTTCTTAAAAGTGTTCTTTTCAACAAAAATTATGTAAACCGGAGAAGTGAATATTATCTTTGAACCAGAATGTAATTTTATTTTTAAAACGGGCATGCATGGGCGACTACTGCTATCAATAATGGTTCTAGAACAATTCTGAATACTTTACAATAAAAAAAAAATCTCACTACCAAAAAAAATCAAAATTAATCAAAAATTATTATTTGTCACACACTTTTCTTTCTTTTACCCAATGCATTCGTGAAATTTAAATATAAAACGAAATGGGGAAAAGTTAAATTTTCGAAAAAGAAAAATATGGGTAACCAAAAATTGTCGCAATATTATATGACACAACATTTGAATTTAATAACATAAAATGCACAAAATATAAACCCATCACATTTTCAAAAAAAACTTGAAATAATAATATAAGCATAATCGAAAAATTATGATAAAATATGAAAGCATAAAATATTTCTAGATTGCTTTAATTATTAAACTTTTTTTTTTTTTAAAGCAATGGAAACGAACATCTATATATATTTAAAAAGACTTACCTTTGATAAAAATAAAAAAATGTTAAACACATATAGTCAAATTAAAATATTCTGCACAAGAACCAAATAATTGATGGCACACGAATAAAAACACAATACTGAAATTTAAATATAAATTTCCATTTTTTTTTAGTTTTCATAAATGTAACCCAGCATAGATAAAACATAGCCCTTGTAATGAAAACTTACTTGTCATTCAAAGCTAATTAAATATACTGAAGGTGTTATTAGCATAGTTTAAACAAGTGACATCCATGCAGGGAAAAAAATGTATGAAAGATAAAAAAAAACCAATTTTCACAACTTCCCTCCTTATATACTAACTTGGGGTAAAAAGAAAACAAATTACTAAAATACAGTAATTCCCTCATAAGTAAAATAATCAATTATAACTCCAATACTGTTGTGAACCACATTAAAAAGCAAAATAAAAGATAACCATACAAATAGAATAACTTGAATAACTTTCTCAATTTAAAAAAAATGTTCATTGCCACAGTTTGTGTTATATGTAAATGTATCGTGGCTATTGTAACACAGTTGTAAATTGGCTTTAAAAGGGTACTTTGAATCAATTATTTTTGTTTTCATTTCTTTTTTTTTTCAAGAGAAATAATAAACAGTTCTCAAAATAAATAGTGAAAAGAAACAATCATAATCGCAAGGTGCGTTCCTATAAAAGCGTTAAATATCTTATTCATAACCAGGTAATTTATACACAATTTGTATAAAATATCCAGACCCATTTTTTCTTTTACTTTTTTTATACTGACAATTTAGTTCAAAAATGTGAAGTCTTAATGTACATGTAATGCACAGAAATGTCGTAAAACTAGACATTTAAAAAAAAAATCACATCACGGGAGCGACAACTGTATTTTCGAACTTGATGAAACATATTTCACAAATCAATTTGAACACCGATGACTAAATTTTTCACTGAAATCACACCAGGTGTCTTATTCGCAATCCCGTAATTACATCCGTAATACATTTATTAATGGAAAATGATTACGAAATTCACTATATTTTCTTGTAACACTTTAAAAAACAGATCTTGATCACTGATATCCACAAAACACATTGCGCGCACAGACCTAATTCGGAAATTAACACTTTATTTTTCTCAAGTAGAAGGTGAAAATCCTCCGATCAGGCGAAAATGACACACGAGTCGAACATTCTTTAATCATCCGCTTTCTTATACCCTTATCAGGTGAGCGCAGGAGAAAACGGAAACAACAAACATCTTTTCGACTCAAACGTTGACATCAGAGACCAGCGTATTTGAATGCCCGTAGATCACATAGCACCCCGTCGGCGATGAAACGGTCGACACACAGGGCTCACAGACCCGGATGAATGTTTCCATATAATTGTTTCTATAAGTGTTTCCATATAATTGAGTAATCCAAAGAGCGAAGATTCGTAATTTTTTAATAGACCAATGCTGAATAAAAGCGAGGGTCACTCCCAGCTACAAGTTTAAAAAAATCTTCTTCCTTCGGCACCAAAGTTTGTGAAAGAGAGAATCGTTTCTCGTTGCAGGAGTCTTCTTCCCTAAAAACTTGAGATATTGATAAGTAAATGGAAATATCATTTGAATTACTTAAATGAGATTTTTTAGATTTTCCGTAGTGGAGTACGAATGCGCAAACAACACAATAAACTCAGATCCAGAAGATTCACTAATACTTGTAGCGTAATAAGGAAACTTTAATGAAAATTTGAAGAGACACATAAGTGCCTTGGGAGTGACCCCCCTTACACACAATCAAACTTTATCTTTACATTCTGAGAAGCAGGCCAAGAGTGATAAGTTTCACACTTTCATTCGTAAAGATTTGGCGATATATAGATATTGGGTAAGACACAGATCTTGCCAAGGGGTGACCGTTACATTGGAATACATGGGGTAGTTTAAATTTAGAAGAAAAGCCTAATAGGCGATAATTAGCCAAGCGTTAGTCCGTGAGAAAGTAAGAAAGAATCCGAAAGCTGTCAATAGCATTGGAATGAGTGCGGTAACTTGAAAGGCGACCTAAGTTTAAAAGTACATCTGGATATTATTATCTAACCGCTGGTTTAACCAAAGTTTTGACTATCTCTTAATAAAGGATCGAATTAAAAATCTGACAGAGAGAAATTTTATAGGCAGATGCAACGCGAAAAGAATGACTCTTTCGAAATGAAATGGCTGTGAATAATATTCTTTTTTTTATTTTATTTACATAGATAAAAGAGCAGAGAGAGAGTTTTCTGGGAAAGTTAAAGTAATGTGAAAAGGAAAGTAGATTAATTTAAAACTTAGCTATACAAAAAGAAATAGAAAGGGGATTTTTATATTGATAGTTAATATTAAATTTTAACTATCTAGGGATCATATTAATTACCTATAAAGAATAATATATGTGATATCAAACGATATCACAGGCACCAACTTAAATCCACTTCTATTTGATATTTTAATCCACTTCAGATTATACGAAATTGCCTTTTCTTCTGATATCGAGAAGGCGTTCCTTCAAATCTCACTAGCTGAAAAAGATCGGGATTCTGTCCGTTTTCTGTGGTATGATGATGGTTTAAAATCTTTCAAGGTTTTCAGATTCAAACGTGTTATTTTTGGAGTCAATGCCTCTCCATTCCTCCTATCTGCTACCATAAAGGAGCACATCAAGCGGTTTACGAACCTACACCCAAGAACTGTTCACCTACTCGATAAATATATTTATGTGGACGATTTTATATCTGGCGAAGATACGCTGCAAGAAGCTCTTGATGTTTCCCTGAATGCTAACAAAATAATGTCTGAAGCAGGAATGATTCTTCGAAAATGGATAACCAATGATGAAGCGTTACTGCAGTGCTGGCAAAAGGAAGGTTTAAATATTCAAGCAGAACATGCTGCAATAAGCCTAGGAAGCAATCTAAGCAAGGTATTAGGAATGTCCTGGAAAACAGAAGAAGATTGTCTGACATTCGAAGTCAAAAGTTTAATAGAATTCTTGTCATTGCAAAAAAGCTCAAAACGTCTACTATTGCAAGCAGTTGGTAAAATCTTCGATCCGTTAGGCATGCTGACGCCATTCACCATTAGAATAAAATGCCTGTTCCAAGAACTATGGCTAAAGAAGACAGCATGGGATGAACAGTTACCAACTAATGTGCACGAAAAATGGTTAAAGTGGCTCGATGTTGTTCTTGAGCTGCCATTGTGGCACATTATGCTATAGCGGGTCTTATCCCCAATTATTCTGTTGCTTATAGCGGGAGTATTCCCCAAAAGATGTTTTATGAACGTCACTTGTTCTAACAGCGGGTTATTGCCACAAAGTCACCTCATCATTCTACATGTTTTTCAGTGTCTGTGATTGTTTGTAACATTTGTGTGCTGTGTGATATAAAAATGTGAAAAAGAAACTATTTGTCTTCAATCTTAAAGTTACACACAGTAATCACATCCAGACAAAACAAAAATTCTCCGGAATCGCTGTATCAAGCTCAAACACATCAGACAAAAATCTTTTTCGATTTCTAATTATTTGCACCTCATATTAAATTTAAAAAAAATTTACATTTTTAAATGGCCGCCATTTTGAAACAAGATGGCGGATGAAGCTGGCTAACGAACTCGGTTGAGACATTGCTATGTACTATACACATGCCTTGTCACATCGAAATCGGTTCATAAATACGCGTATTGTCGCGTGACAAAAATCAGATCGATTCAAAATGTCAGCCATGGCAGAAATTAAAAGTGCTATAACTCAGCCATTTTTTAAGATATAGACGAAACAAAAAATGCTCCGGAATCTTTGTATCAAGCTCAAACTCATAAAAAAATTCTTTTTTTAATTTCTAATTATTTTTTTCCTCAATTTAAAAATTATTTTTTTAATGTTTAAATGGCCGCCATTTTGAAACAATATGGCGGATGAAGCTTACCAGCAAACTCTTGTTGAGACATTACTATGTACTATGCATATGCCTTGTGACATCCAAATCGGTTCATAAATACGCGTATTATCGCGTGACAAAAATCAGATCGTTTCAAAATGCCAGCCATGCCAGAATTCAAAGTGCTATAACTCAGCAATTTTTTAAGATATAGACAAAACAAAAAATGCTCCGGAATCTTTGTATTCAAGTTTAAATACATAAGAAAAAAATATTTTTCAATTTCTAATTTTTTGTACCTCATTTTAAATTTAATTTTTTTTTAAATTTTCAAATGGCCGCCGTTTTTTAACAAGATGGCGGATGACGCTGGCCAATGAACTCGGTCGAGACATTGGTATGCACCATGCACATACCAAATTACATCGAAATCGGTTCATAAATACGAGAGTTATAGTATGACAAACATCAGATATATATATATGTATATATGATACTATATGGTCATGATCGGTGAAAATATACGAAAATTTTTCGGAATCGTTTTCCTTCGAACGGCTGCAATAGGTAGCTTATAGGTATCTTTCATTACAAAAAGCTACGTTCGGAAGAAAGCGATTAAAAAAAAATTGGTATATTTTCATCGATAATGACCCGCAGACCCCGAAACCACCCGCCATTCAAAAGTTGATACATATATATATATATATATATATATATATATATATATCTGATCTTTGTCACACTGTAACTCTCGTATTTATGAACCGATTTCGATGTAACTTCTTGTATACATAGTGCATACCAATGCCTCGACCGAGTTTGTTGGCCACCTTCATCCGCCATCTTGTTTCAAAATTGCGCCCATTTAAATTTAAAAAAAAATTAAAATTTGAAATGTGGTACCAAAAAATAGAAAATTGAAAAATGTTTTTTCCTTATGTGTTTGACCTGGATACAGAGATTCCGAAGCATTTTTTGTTTCGTTTATATCTTTAAAAAATGCTGAGTTATAGCACTTTGAATTCCTAGCGTGGCTGACATTTTGAAACGACCTAATTTTTGTCACGCAATAACAGGCGTATTTATGAATCAATTTGGTTGTACCTTGGTTTATACACAATATGTACAAATGTCTCGACCGAGTTCGTTAGTCAGCTTCATCGGTCATCTTGTTTCAAAATGGCGGCCATTTAAATTTAAAAAAAAAATTAAAATTTGAAATGTGGTACCAAAAAATTAGAAAATGAAAAAGGTTTTTTGTATGTGTTTGACCTTAATGCATAGATTCCGGAACAGTTTTTGTTTCGTCTATATCTAAAAAAATGGCTGAGTTATAGCATTTTGAATTTGTATTGTGGCTGACATTTTGAAACGACCTGATTTTTGTCACGAGATAACAGGCGTATTTATGAACTGATTTGGATGTAACTTGGTGTGTACATAGTACATACCAATCTCTCGACTGAGTTCGTTGGACAGCTTCATTCGCCATCTTGTTTCAAAAAGGCTGTAACTAAAAAAAAAATTAAATTTTAAATTTTAAATGAGTTATCAAAAAATTGAAAGATGAAAAATATTTTTTTTATGTGTTTGACCTTGATACAAAGATTCCGGAGCAGTTTTTGTTTCGTATATATCTTAAAAAATGGTTGAATTATAGCACTTTGAATTTCTAGCATAGCTGACATTTTAAAACGATCTGATATTTGTCACGTGATAACACGCGTATTTATTAGCCTATTTCGATGTAAGAAGTCATGTGGATAGTATATCGTAATGTCTCGACCAAGTTCGCTGGCCAGCTTCATCAGCCATCTTGTTTCAAAATGGAGGCCATTAAATTAAATAAAAAAGTATACTATATTATTATTATATATTATATATTATTTATGTATATTATATATTATATTATTAAACAAAAACATAATTTGAAGAACAAATTAAAAAAAAAAATTATTTCCTACATTGTTTAAGCCCGAGAAGGGACAGATATTAAGTTATTTCATTCAATTAGTTCTACATTTAATGTTACATTTTTGTAACAAATTACTTAAGCCATTTGAAGATTAAAAAATAAAAATAAAATTCACACAATATGATACTTAAAACAGTCCTAAAAATTAGATTTCGTTCAAATGAAATCGAAATAAATCTTAGACTTTTTTTTAAGTTTTGTATTTTGCATACATCATTTTATGCACAATTGCCATAAACATAATACAAAATCTGCAATACAAATATTTTCAATTAAAAATGGAAGAAGTCTAAGATTTATTTCGATTTCATTTGAACGGAATCTAATTTTTTAGGACTGTATTAAGTATCATATTGTGTGAATTTTATTTTTATTTTTTAATCTTCAATTGGCTTAACTAATTTGTTACAAAAATTTAACATTAAATGTAGAACTAATTGAATGAAATAACTTAATATCTGTCCCTTCTCGGGCTTAAACAATGTAGGAAATAATTTTTTTTTTTTTTTTTTTTTTTTTTTAACTTGTTCTTCAAATTATGTTTTTGTGTAATATGACAATTTTTTTTTTTTTTTTTTTTTTTTTTTTTTTTTTTTTTTTTAAATAAGTAATGAACTCAGACGAATGCATTTCAAAATTAATAGAGAGTATCATCATCAGACTTTGATGTATGCGGTATTGCATCACAATGTGGGATGCAGTTTACCAATGTGTAATTCAAAATGTTTCACCACTGTAGTAATGCAGGTTGCGGCAGTTTGGACAAAAACTTCTAATCTGAAAGTAAAAAATCTATAATCAAAACATAAAAAATTAACTTCACTTAAATTTAGATTCCCTATTTCCCACTCAGGAACGCTATGATTGTAAATGTAAATATGTAAATTGTGTTGAATCCTTACTGCTAATATTTAACAATATTATCAGTAAGGACAAATTGTAGGGACAACTGTAACTGTAGGGACAGTATAGTAATTTAACAAGTGTGTAATTTTCTGTGATACAGTAAAAAATGAAAAATAAAAGTTTTACTTAAATTTTTAAACCTCATTCTCTCCCAAAGGGAGATCTAAACACATCCGAAAATTATTACCTAAGTTTAACTTGGTGTATAAATAGTTCTAATCTCGTAAAAAAAAAAAAAAAAAACATTTTAAAATTTAAGTTACGTAATTCCCCACAAAGTTCGCTTCCTGCGTAAAAATAGCTATCCACTAGAAACTTTTTACTAAAATATAAACTTGACCAAAGCAAAAACTTATTCTGAAAATATCCTTTTTATTTCCACTATGACGCCATATTCAACTATTTAATTTTTGAAAAAAAAAAAAAAAACTAGCTCAATTTAATATTTCACGTGAAAATATTTAAACTAAAAAGAAATAAATTATTATTACGGCTTTTGAAATTTTTGCAACAATGAAGAAAAAATGTTACATTTTCTATGAAAAATGTCCATTGATTTTCAATGAAAAAAGCGAAAATTGGAATTATTAAGAAATATATTTGAATAATGTAAAAAAAAAATGGCCCATGTTTCTCTCTGGGTTATAATGCACCCATATGCAAAGGCATTTCACCATTTGTTTAGACCCTGACGTCAGGCAAACGTTTTTACACTTTAAATTTATAATATCATTAGAATTAGTAAAGAATAAAAAATGAGTGGCATCAGGGACAAAAAGGTGGGAAGAAAAAATGAAAAAATTACCATCTCCATAGGCTTTTCCATGTTAAATTAACATTGAGAAGTGACACTGGAAATAAATAAGTATTGCGCTGCCGCGCAATACTTAAATATATGGGTGCAAACTTTAGAAATTGAAAAAGGTTTTTTTCTTAAGTATTTGACCATGATGTAAGGATTCCGGAGCATTTTTCAATTCCTACAATTAGTTCGCACTCTCCCTATATTTATTTATTTATATATTTATTTATTTGTATATTTATATATTTATATATCTTGTTCAAATTTTCAATCGTTAATAAAATACTCATTATTCATCCAATCAAGTTGAAATAATTTTTTTTAAACTTGTACTGGATAACAATTGATGTTAATACAGTTTTTTCGAATATTAATTACTTAATTAAATTTTAATTACTTAATTTTAGTTTTGCATGGAAAACAAAATGCCATTGGTTATTGAAGATCAATAAAAGTATTTTCAATAAGGGTTTACCATAGGGGGGGGACCCAGTTCTGTCGCCCAATACCGCCAAGTTCGTCGCCAATTTGGCGATATATCGCCAAATTTGGCGGCCAAAATGAGTCGCCAAAAGTGACGCCAACTTGGCGATATCTCCAATATTTCGCCAAATTCCCATAGACTTCCATTGTAAACCTACTTGCTTATAGAAAATCAACAAATTGAGATATTTTAATGCAACAAAAACTAATATTAGCTTAAGGTATTATTTAAAATTTTTCTTTGATGACCTAAGTAGGAATTGACTTAAAAACAAAATTTTTATATTACTTGTTTGTTTTGTCTTTATCTTAAAAAATGGCTCAGATATAGCAGTTTCAATTTCTAATGTGGGTGACATTTTGAAAAATCTGATTTTTTGCCTGCGACAGCACTTGTATATATCAACCGATTCCGATGTGAGTGAGCATGTGCACAAGAATTACTAAAGTCTCGACCACGGTCACTCGTTAGCTTCATCCACCATGTTGTCTTAAAATTGAAGGAACTTCAAGATATCGCCGAATTTGGCAATCAAATATAAGTTAATTTAAATAAAAGCAGCTTGGATGAAGCTGACTAATTTTGCGAAATTCTCATTCATAATGATTTAGTATTGATACAAAATTGGCATTGAATCTCCTATAATCGGTTTCCACTAAATTGAGCTTCGTGTGTTTAATAATATAAGCTTGCTTTTTAACCCTCCAACTATCTTGGAAAAGGGCAAAATTGCAATATTGTTTTTTTTTTTTTTTTTTTTTTTTTTTTTGCATTTTGTTTTAAATGCTAAAAAAATGATTCTTTGAACATTTTATAAAAAAAAATAATAACGAATATAAATGCAATCCTTGGAAGTATCAATCATTGTTCAATGTATTAAAAATACATTAAATCAATATAATTATATTACTTTAATTATTCCTTGTGTTGCAGTGAAACTTGGAGCTTAGTGAATGTATTAACACGGACTTGTCAGTGAGGGGGTTAAAAATAAGGAATATGAAAGCTACCTCTTCCTCCCGACACTGGCCGGAAGAACTTTTTGTAATGAAAACTACCTAAAAGCAATTCAGTATTAAATTATTTCAGAAAAAATATTAAAATCTAAATTTTTAACAATATTCTCATGGTGTCATACTGAACATATTTAAGATAGTTTATTCACTTTTAAAAGCGAAGAAAACGTAAATATATTTATCATAATTTAACGTACGAATTAAAATAAGTATATACCCTAACCCACGAAAAAATGCTTCAATATTATCCATGCATTATCCTTTTTTTAAGAATTCTTGTTTAGTTTCGATTTTAAGATAAGCCATTTACCCACATTTTCCCCCAAAACATAAAATAAATAAATATATGTTTTGGAATTTATATTAAAATAAATCTCGAAATTGCTTTCCTGAAGAATAAACCAAATTTTGAGATGTGTAACATCTTCAAACTAACAGGGATTTTTAATATCTTTCCTTGGCGTATTTACATATATATACAGGGTGATTATAATTAAAGTTTAAGTTTCAAAACGCTCTAAAAAACGAACCACTGATTAGAATGACGTAAAAATTCAACGGCGTATTATTGAAGAAGGGGGAAAGAGCATGAACCAAAAAAATAGTTCAAAAGTTTAGCGACAGATGGCACTGTAAGTGTCAGAATTTCGACTACAAATGTCGTCTTCTTCAATGCTTCGTCTGTCCACAGAATTTTCTACGGCCAATCATTGCCCACTTCCATGTGAACAAGAAATTTCAAAGCAAAACCCTCACTTTCTGGCAGGTCAGAAGAAAACAACTCCTGCACATGGCAAATTTTGTACGGATAGCACTGCAGGATGTTTCATAGAATGTTATGCACGGTGATCACAGGCCTGTCCAATGTTCGGCCAATTCTCAATGCAGTGCACTGCATGGTTGCACACTACCGCTCGACTCCTCCTGAACTGCTGTGGCTACTTCTTCAACTACGGCCGAATCACATTTTTTCCTTCCTCTACCAGACTGCACATCAAACGAACCTTTATTTTCGAATTTTTTCATCATTTTCTCCAGACCCATGACAGTCATCGGTCCACCGACCTTTTTAATACCCTTGAGGGTCCTGAACTTCTGCAGAGCTACAGGTGCAGAATCACCGTTCTTGTAATAAAGCTTTGCAAGCAGACCACTGTCCTTCTTTGAGACACTCATGGCGAACGTCTGAGACGCAAAATGAGGAAACACCGTTTACCCAACGCTTTTATAACACCTGAAATAGCCGTGCGCATGCCAGGTATTTTAATTTACATCTTCTGACGCTTACAACGCCATCTGTCACTAAAATGTGGAACTATTTTTTTTTTGTTCAAGTTCTTTCCCCCTTCTTCAATAATACTCCGTTGAAGCTTGACGTCATTCTGATTAGTGGTTTGTTTATTAGAGCGTTTTGAAACTTAAACTTTAATTATAATCACTCTGTATATATCCTTTGGTGTGACTAATTTTAATTGTGTACACTGAGTTGCCAAAAAATTAGAGACATCCCTTATTTGAAAAACCAGTCTGACGGTGACGTAGAATGAGTAACAATGCAGAGTTTTCTATGTAAATAGCCTTCAGCTTCGTACCATGTAGTTAGCACGGAAGTTACTGTAAAAATGGATAAGACGAAATATTTAAGTGACTTTGAACGAAGTATGATCGTCGGTGCAAGCAGAGCTGTGTCAAATCTCTGAAAGGTCAACTCTTTTATCACTTTCTCGCACAACAGTATCTTGATTGCTTTGAATGTGGCAGTTGAGAAAGAAAAAACTTCAAGCGATAAAGACCATTTTGTTCGGAAAAGGCGGGTGAAAGGCGACTAGCACTCATAGTTCGCCGCAACAGAAGAGAAGAAACATTATAAATTACAGCTGGAATCAATGGAGGTGCATTAGAAACCATAGCTCCAATGCACAACAATACGGACATTGCAAAGGATGAGCTTTAGCAGCAGGAGACCTTCAAGATATCTTTGGTATCACGGAAAAATAGAAAAATTGTGGGGGAAAGAAAGACAAAATTGCTCACTTCAGGACTAAAAAGATGGTGGAATGAATCTTGTTTCATCATGCAGTTGGCAGGATCAGTATATGGCGCAAACAGCACGAATTCATGAACCCCTCCTGCTTCATCTTAACTCTTCAGGCTGCTGACGGTGGGATTATCGTGTGGACAATGTTTTATCATGGTTTTTGATTTTTACTTTCTTCTATCTTTACAAGAAGAAAGTATTGGTTTCGTGAAAATTTTCGAATTCCAGTTTTCGACGGATTTACACGTTTTAGGCGTCAGAGATTCCGAAAAACATGTTTTTACAAAATGTCTGTCTGTGAGTCTGTCTGTCTGTCTGTCTGTCTGTCTGTCCGTCTGTCTGTCTGTCTGTCTGTCCGTCCGTCTGTCTGTCTGTATGTGACACAGATTTTGTGGGCGCTCTATCTCAAGAACTAATGCACGGAATTTAATGAAAAATGATATTCAGTTAGACACTGATATAAATTGGTGCTGATTAGTTTTTGGTGTAAATCGCTCAACAGGTGGCGCTGCTATGCAGCATTTTGCAGGATTTCCGCAAAAGCACTATCTCAAGAACTAGTGCACGGATTTTTACAAAACTTCAGATTCCGTTAGTCCTTGACATGAATAGATGCTGTTTAGGTTTTGGTGTAAATCGCACAACAGGTGGCGCTGCTATGCTGCATTTTGCAGGATTTACACTATTTTCGCAGTAGCTCTATCTCAAGAACTAATGCACACATTTTCATCAAACTTCGGATTTAGTTAGTCCTTCATATGAAATGATGCTGACTACGTGTTATTGTTAATCACCCAATAGGTGGCGCTGCTGTGCTGCATTTTGAACTATTTCTTCAATAGCTCTATCTTAAGAACTAATGCACGAATTTTCATCAAACTTCAGATTTAAGTATAACGTGATCAATACTGCTGCTGATTATGTGTTGTTGCAAATCGCTCAACAGGTGGCGCTTCTATGCTGCATTTGTCATAATTTGCGCAATACCTTTATCTCAAGAACTAATGCACGAATTTTCCTCAAACTTCATATTCAGTCAGACGTTGACATAAGTTGGTGATAATTAGGTTCTGGTGTAAATAACCCAATAGGTGGCGTTGCTATGCTGCATTTTGCTGGATTTACACGATTTCAGTGACAGTCATACCTCAAGAACTAATGCACGGAATTTCATATTTTTAGAATTATCATGATGAACACAGAATTTGAAACAGATGAACCATTTAATTTGGCACTGAGATAGTGAATTTTGAAATATTGACATTTTAATAAAAAATTATATTCAGTTACCCCCTGATATAAATTGGTGCTGATTAGTTTTTGGTGTACATCACTCAACAGGTGGCGCTGCTATGCAGCCTTTTTCACGATTTCCGCAATAGCTCAATCTCCACAAATAATGCACGGATTTTCATCAAACTTCAGATTCAGTTAGTCCTTGACATGAATTGAAGTTTTGTACATTTTGGTGTAAATCGCTCAACTGGTGGCTCTGCTATACTGCATTTTTAACGATTGCGGCAATAGCTCTATCTCAACAACTAATGCTTGGATTTTCATGAAACTTCAGATTCAAGTATACTTTGATATGAATTAGTGCAGCTTGTGTTTTGGTGCAAATCGCTCAACAGGTGGCACTGCTATGCTGCACTTTTCAGAATTACCATTATAGCTGTATCTCAAGAACTAATGCAATAATTTTCACCAAACTTCAGAATCCATTAATCCTTGACATGAATTGACATATTGTACATTTTGGTGTAAATCGCTCAGCAGGTGGCGCTGCTATGCTATATTTTTCAGAATTTCCACTATAGGTGTATCTCAAGAACTAATGCACGAATTTTCATGAAATTTTAGAATCAGTTAGTCCTTGACATGAATTGACATTTTATACAGTTTGGTGTAAATCGCTCAATAAGTGGCGCTGCAATGCTTTTTTGTGATTTCCGCAATAGCTCTATCTCAAGAACTAATGCTTAGATTTTCAACGAACTTCAGATCCATGTATACTTGGATATCAATTATTCCTGTTTATGTATTGGTGTAAACCACTCAACTGGTGGCGCTGCTAAGCTACATTTTTCAGAATTTCCGCTATAGCTCTATCTCAAGAACTAAGGCACGAATTTTTATCAAACTTCAAATTCAGATTCACTTTGATATGAATTGGTGCTAAATTAATGTAATTTCCTGTACTATTTAAATGATTTAATTGACGTGATTTATATAGAAGAAAGTTTTGTGATGGCTACAACATACTAGTTTTTTATAGCAATTGTATTTTGAAATGTGTATTACGATTGTAAACCTTCTAATTTTATATTCCTTAATGCATTTCAGTTTTTAAATAAATGATAATACTTTCCTTACTATTTCCACATATCCGTTCTTTATGGGGGTAAAGATTAGTGTAATGTATACACGCACGTTGTAATTTTCTGAAGTCCAGGGTACATTTCTCGAGACACACCTGTTTAAAAATGTATATATGAATAACATGAATAACAACAAAGCTTATAAAACTATAAATTGAAATATCATTTCAACTAAGATTTTTTCATATACAGGGTGTTTCACTACCAGACCGACAAACTTTGGGGGATAATAGTAGACATAAAGACAAACATTATTAAATGGGAAACCATGGGGTGCAAACGTCTTCTGTAGGAGCTAGGGGGCATTAAAGTTTAAGGTCCAAAACTTCAAACGATGATAAAAAACGGATAAAATGGTCGATTCGTTTGCGGTTTTCACTAAAATCATTTTTTATATCACGATTTTCTTTAAAAAAATTATAAAGGTTAGGTTCAAAAATTGTCGATAGAGGGCGCTTTAGACTTTAGAGTAACGAACAAATACTTTTTAGCGTTATTTTTTGTATGGGGTTAAAATTATTCTAAAGTTTAGACTTTAACTTAAATTTTAAGCCCAAAATCGAAAACATTGGGATCGGGTAATTAGCGAAAATTGAAATGTGAACAGAGGGGGGAGATTTTAAACGCTCATAAACTTTGAAGAAACTAATAGATTTTGTTACGATTTGCGTGTAGGTCATTCTCTTGGTAATTATTTTATTCAAAATGACGTACAGCTTTGGTGTCCTAATTTTTTGATAGAGGGCGCTTCCGACACATCTCCGACATTTCAATGACATTATACCTGGGTGTTTTACTACCAGACCAACATACTTCCCGGAAGTGTTAGGGATGCAAAGACGACTCGATATCACGTAAGAATGTAACGTTGGAAATGTCCTTTGTGCGAATTATGGTTAAAAGAAGCAGAGAAAAAAGCAACAGAAAGAAGCAGCGAAACAGCAACACCTTAATTTGACAGAAAACAGTTTATTTATAGGTTTTACAACAAAAGGTGTTCGAAATTACGACCAGAAGTTGCCCAGTAAGTTTGACAGCAGCGTCGCATGGAATTCCTCAATCTCTGGAAGGTTCCTGGCATCTCTGATAGCTTTCTGGCAGCTACAGAAATACGAGCCGCGTGGTCTTCGCAGAGCCATCTACCGTCGCTTTCTAGCTTGTCGAACTACTTCTGGTCGTAATTTTGAACACCTTTTGTAGTAAAACCTTTAAATAAACTGTTTTCTGTCACGTTAACGTGTTGCTGTTTTTCTGCTTCTTTCTGTTGCTTTTTTATCTGCTTCTTTTAACCATAACTCGCATAAAAGGCATTTCTAACGTTACATCTCTATGTGATTCTGAGTGGTATTTTTATCCCTAATACTTCCTGGAAGTTTGTTAGTCTGGTAGTAAAACAACCAGGAGTAATGTCATTGAAATGTCGGATATGTGTCGGAAGCGTCCTCTATCCAAAAAATGAGTACATCAAAGCTATACATTATTTTGAATAAAATAATTACCAAGGGAATGACCTACACGCAAACCGCAACAAAATCGATTAGTTTCTTCAATGTTTATGAGCGTTTAAAATTCCCCCCTCTGTTCACAGTTCAATTTTCGCTAGTTACCTGATCTCAATGTTTTCAATTTTGGGCTTAAAATTTAAGTTGAAGTCTAAACTTTAGACTAATTTTAACCCTAAACAAAAAATAACGGTAAAAAGTAGTTGTTCGTTACTCTAAAGTCTAAAGCGCCCTCTATCGACAATTTTTGAACGTAACCTTTAAATTTTTTTAAAAGAAAATCATGATATAAAGAATGATTTTAGCGAAAACCGCAAACGAATCGACCGTTTTTTCCGTTTTGTATCATCATTTGAAGTTTTGGACCTTAAACTTTAATGGCCTCCTACAGAAGACGTTTGCGCCCCATGGTTTCCTGTTTAATAATGTTTGTCTTCATGTCTACTACCACACCTCAAAGTTTGTCGGTGTGGTAGTGAAACACCCTGTATATATACATATATATATTTCAGTAGAAATTATATACCTTTTAATAATAATCAAAGGCAATAACACAAAAATAATTCTGTTGCAAAACATACTAGATTTTAAATTCAGTCGACATATGGTTGGTGAAGACAATTTATGATTTCAAAACACCTAGTTTAAAACTCCTATTTGCTTTAAATTATATGTGCGAATTCTTCCCATTTACTTTAGTATATATTTAAGATTTACTCTTTGTAATGTATTAAATATTATGAAGGATTCCTGAATTAAAATTTATTAAATGATAATCATAGAATTTTTGGAAAATGGTTAAAAAATGCATATTTTTTAACATACAGTATTAGTTTTTGTTCTGGACCTATTCAAAAAGAACGCTAATTATAATTCTTTATTAAACATCAATTCTTAAAATTTGAGGAAATCTATTTTTTATACAAAGAGAAATTACATAAAAAATCAACAAACTACAGTCTTTGCAGAGATGAACATTTACGGATCGATTTTTAAAATAGCAAGTTAATTTAGACATCAAGATTTTATTTACCATCCATAATCCGAGAATCAATAGAGATATTTTTAGGCAACTAGAATATTTGCACTGATTCAGTGTCCCTTGATTTACCTAAAATTTGGAAAGAGATGCTATGTAATTTTAGTAACAATAATTAAAATTAATCCACGCTCGCAAATAGCCAAAATAATTTTATTTTTATTTTATGTTTTGCAATGTCTTTCATTATGCATGTTGTCTCGTGACATCGTTTACTGTGATATTGTTCTGTTAAATTATATGAAAATTAATCCACGCTCGTAAATAGCTAATTTAATTTTAATTTAATTTTATGTTTGCAATATTTTTCATTATGCATAATGTCTCGTGACATTGTTTACTATGTTTATTGTTTTTCAAATTATTTGAAAATATTTTCTATCGTAAATGATTTTTAAAAAATATGGCCGTTTATGCGACGAAACGATCGTGAATCTTAATAAAGATATTTTAAAACTTTTTATAGCATTATTTAACTTAGACTTTCTCTTTTGTATAATTAAATAAAATTGCAGAATTGTAGATCGTTGCGGTAAGTTTCTAGACATTTACTTTCTAAATATTTTGTAGTGATTTCTAATAATAGTTTCCGAAATTTATTTTATACTAATTTTAATTCAATATTTTATTTTTTAAACTATATGCGATTCCCAAATTAAGTTAAAAATACAGAATAAAGAAATTTGCAAAAGAAGACTTTCAAACATTATTAATTAAAGTGTCTTTTAAAGTATTACTGAAAGATGAATAAATATGCATAATGCGTCACATATAGAGAATAATTTTCTGTTTCAATGCAAATATTAGGCTTGACCATTTGTTTCAAATAGGGAACATCATCCGTCAAGATACAAAAATATGAAAAGGCGGGGTTTTTTAAGTATACTTTCAAATTCTTTTGTTTCATTTACAACTTTAATAAATCAAAAACAATACAAATTTACCTTTTTAGTTCTAGGATCAGTACTGTTATTGTTTTGCCAAAACAAAGCTTCGTAATTCCTGCAGTTTGCTTCATAAGGATATGGCAGTAATAACTCATGTTGCTATGGTTTAAATAAAAATGAATTATTTTGTAAAAATAGATTATAATTTATGATATAAAACAGTTTGCAACAACGTGAAAAAGAATTATTTAACCATATTTTCTTTTTATTCTAAAGAAAAGTAACTACTGCTGCCACCGTCTCCGGCGCTGCCATAATTATATTTATCGTGATTTTCTGAATTTCGCGGCTCATAATAAACAAAATTCATTATACAAACACGAAAACAAGTACTTTTATGGAAAACTGTATAATAAATATCCGAAACATATGGTTTAATGTAAAATAATTGCTTTGAGAGTTGCATTAAGAAATAAAAACACATTTGTAATAGTTATTCTATAATCAGAAAAATAATTTCCAGAAATCTATCAAAAATGTATGTACATTTACAATCTCTGTTCAACTGCAAATACTTAAAAAAAAAAAAAAAAACCATTAATTCTCTTCGTGAAAGTATCTGTTTTATTATTTAATATTCCCTATCAAAACATACGCTTTAATGAGGAGAGTCTGGAAGCCTCCCTTCTGTCTACTGCAACCTCCCAAACGGAACCGAGGCTAACGAAAAAGACAGGCTACCGCGGTGGATCCCAAGTTTATTTTTTACAGACCACTAGAGTGACGTGCTGCTCATTTCGTACACCTTCTTTGGTGCATTCGAGCATCACGCGACTCCAGCAGTCTTTAAAAGGAGATACGTGGAATGCACCGCGGTCTTTCTCGTTAGCCTCGGAACGGAACGATGTGACGTGGTATATGAGTGAGACGAGGAGGCTGGTATGGCAAAGAGGAGAACGTTCGTGCTTTATTTCAAGTAAGGGAATAAATGCATGGATAGGTCTGAATCACTTCCATTTCTTTTTGGATGGTTGCGGATAAAGAGGCTTATTTCAACTTAATATTTTTCTTTTAAACACTTTCCAACAAAGTTGAAAGGTGTTTATGCATTCGGTTTGTCTGTCCGTCAGTCCGTCTGGCCGTCTGGTCGTCTGTCCGTCTGTCCACACTCTAACTCCCGTAAATATACTCGGGTTTTCATGAAATTGATAAAGGTTATTTAGGGTCACCAAAGAATGTTTGGTATTGTATATGAAGTATGTAGGATTAATCGTTCATTTACAGGGGCACTCAAAAGTATTCGATTATATTATGGTATATGGCGAAAAATCGTTTGCATAAGACATGCTGTAAAACTTATTTAATTAGTTTGTATGAGTGGAACAAATAAAAACTTTAAACGAAAATAGCAGAAGGTCGCAGAGAAATGAAGGAAAATTACTGTGATAGTGGTTTATAAGCTACTCATCCGTTGGTCTATGCATGCGCAGGGATAAAGCTAGTTTTGTTGCCAACTCCCTAGTGGATAAGGCTAGTTTTGAAACTAAACCAATATTTTAAAAACCAAGAAATAAAGGATAAACATATTTTTTATTTACATATTATAGTGTTTTTCTGTGCAGGTTTAACAATAGTATAGATTGGTAAAGAAAACCCGATTTTTTAAATTTTGGATAAGGCGAGTTTTGAAACTCACGTCCTCATATTTAAAACACAAGGCTATTTTTGTCATCTGCTCTTAGCTTTCTGCTGAATTTATTTTACTAATAATTTTTTTAACTGAAAGCTGTTTATTTATATACTTATAGAATTATCCAAACTTGCTTTATTTTAAATATCTCCATTTTTATATTTTAATTTAAAAAGTATTTTATGAAATTTCTTCATATTGGTGCTAATTAGATAGCTTTCATTATTGCAGATAAGAGAGAAAAAAATGAGGTTTATATATCTTTATTCACGCCATTTTCTGATAAAAAGCAAAATTGATGATACAAATTGTTGTATAGAGTTTAGTGGTGCAAAATCCTATTAGGGACATAACATTTTGAACAGAAAATGACATACTGCTTTTGAAAACACGCATTTTTCCTAATAAAGTTTTCATATTTGTTTCCTTCTGCATGTGTACTGATAGTATGTTTCAGACAGTAAGTGAAGTGCTTAAGTAAGTGAAAATGACATCATGTTTAACTCTTTCAGGACCGCATTTTTATTTACAAAAGGAAAAATCTGAATTTCTGGAATTAAGGCTATTTTTAGCTAATATAAACATAAATATAATCTGAAAAAAATTATTTAACATTTTTTAGAAGTTTTTTTAAACGATGACATTTGGCATCATTAGGACCAAATAGGAATTGTACACGAAATGCTCATGATGCCATTTGGCGTCATTGGAATAAAAAAAAGAAAATATGCGTTCAATTTTTAATGTGTATTTATTTTTTAATTTCCATTACATGCATAATTGTATTTACTGAAGTTCCCAGATTTTGGCAAGAATAGAGATTTGTTTGATGCAGTAATGTGGCGTTGGTGTTTTTCATGACTATTTATATATAGAGAGAGATTTATGCCTGAGAGAGGGGGTATCTTCAGTGGGTGTCTTTCTAAGGGAACCTAACCTGTATTTACGCAAGGATGCTCATTGTTTGATGAAAACAACGGAGAACTCCGAACAGTTATGCCGACAAGCGCGATTGGTTACGAATCAGCAATTCCCGTCTACGAGCTTTGCCACCGGAATCTCTAAGCCACTTGATACACTAAGTTATCTATAATTTATTCATCTCAATATAATTTAAAGTACTCATAAGGACTCAAATTTCATCAGGAGGCAATGAAGAAGTTTCTCTAAATGCCGTGTCAAATGGTTCAATATTCTTATCTTCCAATTGATCTACATATTCGACTTCAACTTCTAATACTTATTACCTACAGAAATAGTAACAGGACCAACTGAATCATTTGTATCTAGATCAAGAATACCGACAATTGAATTGGGCAACCACGGAAAATTCCGAGCAGTTAGGCCGACGAGCGCGACAATTGCATTGGGTAACCACGCAATCAATTGTCGCAATAGTGCACGAAGTCATCTGCATTTGATAGATTGCAATCACTTTCACTGTCCTCTTTGTCAGATTTTTAAATTTCTGTATCAGAAAGTTAATCATTCCTTAGTACATAAATGGCTTTTTCTAATGATACAAACTCCTTTTTTCGCTCTGGCATGATAAATAGTAAAAAGGACTTTAATTTTTCCTTTAACAAAACTACTAAATCACATAAGAAATAAAAAGAGAGAGTTAAGTTGTAACTATCTATCTAGTACCAGTGATGTCATTTGGAATCATGTATATTTACTCTGCATTGTTGCTGAAATAAAAATACAATTGTTGAATTATAAATACATAAATATGTACTTCATACATAATACAATTTATATTTAAAAAATTGTAATTATTTTTAAAAAAGGAAAAGTGAGAATAATATTTCATTTCACAGTCATGTTTTCATTTCACCTTTTAAAAGGAAATCAAGCAGTACTTTTTAGTTTCTGGAATATCCTCTACCATCTATGTGGGAAATTAAAAAATACTGCTGAAAAGACAGAAAAAGAGTCTTTTGAATGACACCAAACAAAATCTCCGAGATTCAGAAAAAAAAAAAAAAAAAAAAAAAAAAAAGTGAATGCCATGATGCCAGATGGCAATCATGACAATCACAAATTTCTTAGTCTGGTCCCAAAAGGGTTAAAAGATAAAGTAAATTTTCTTGGATAAAACTAAACATTTTTACAATGCGTCTAAAAAAACATAAATTACGTCAATTTTTACTCTCCGGTACTGAAATTAGAGTTTCGAGTTAAGAGTGCGACTGTTCACATGCAAAGATATTGCTGACAATCGTAACTTCAAGTTTTTGAGTTAAAATGATTTTAAAATGATAATATTGAAATACCAATTTTTTGAAAATGAAATTTGAAAATACAAATTTTTTGAAAATTTTTTCTAATACGAATATGAGAAATGCGCATGTAAATTTTGAAAGGAGTAATTGATGTTGGATTTAGATTTAGTGGGAGAAAAATTCTATGATCATGTTAAAAAGGAAAAATTTTTGCTGTTTTTCATTCCGGATTACCAAGCATAAGAGCCTCAATAGATAATTTCATTATAATAACTGATCTTTATTATATTTTACGGATTACGTATCTATTCTATAAAGGACAAACGTATATGTGCATAAAGCTGACGTCATTTTGCGATTGGCAACATTTCATGATTAAATTTCGGTTTTGAAGTTTTCGCTACTGATTTTTTTTAATCTTATGATCACCGTATATTTTCAATTTTTAGAACGTCGTATAATGAAAAAAACTACTTTCAAATGCAATTTGTTGTAAAAACTGTATCTTAATTGACTCATTTATTATGTTCTTTAAAATAATTTTCAAGTATGATTTTTTGTAATTTATCTTAACACGTGCCGGCTTCAATACATAATAATAATAATAAACATTTTGCACATAAAGCATCAAAAATTGCTCAGCATTTATTTCTGACTAATTTTCCATAACGAAATTAATACTTCCTTTATAAATAAATAAAAGAATAATATTAAAAAAAAACACTAATTCAACATATTTGTAATCGAACAATTCAAACTTTTACACAGCCAAATACGAAAAAAAAATCTTTCAAATGGAATTTCTTTGCAAAGCGCATCTCAGTTTACTGATTGTCTATGGATTTAAAAATTAATGTTCAAGCATGAAATATTTTTAAACTTATCTGTATCGGGTTGAGCTCAATTACGAAAGATTAATCATTTTGCCCTTAAAACAACATACAGATTGATAATTTTTTTACGGCCAATATTCCGTACAAAAATATTCCTCTATGAATAAATAAATAAAACTAGCAGAACTACCCAGCTTCGCCTATGTCAATTATAAGGAGCCTTCCAGGTAAAATAAATTAAAACGAAATAATACGCCAATCACAATAACTGAAATTTGTGCATTCCCATCCACAAATCGTTATAAAGACAATAAAAAAACATGGCGTTATTGTCTTGAAACCATAGTAAAATCCCTGAACTTTAATAACAGAATGCACATTTTCTTTGGCGGGTATGAGAGAAAAATATGTGATTTTCCTGACAATACGAAAAAAAAAAAATCCTCCAAATCGTGCAGCACTTAGTGAAATTCTCGTTTGTATGGTATTATCTACATTATAAAGTAAAAACACTATGCCAGTGCCCGTAAATTTAACCTATAAAATGTGCCTTTACTGCAATTTTTCTAACTTTTTAACATCACACAATTTCATTTTTTACAGTTTCGAATAGAAAAAAGTTCTTTCAAATGAAATTTGTTTGAAAATAGTACCTCACTTTTCTGATTTTAATGGATTTTAAAGTAATTTTTAAGCATGGATATTTTTAAAGTTGAGTGCAACTCGATTGCGAAAGATGAACCTTTTTACACTTAATGCAATAGTATAAAGAAAAGACATGTCTATGAGTAACGCTGGTATCATATTTTCGGTGGCAACAACCTAACACAACAATAAATTTCCCTTTTACTGCAGTTTAACGTCTAAACATTGTACATTCGATTGTTCCAACGTATTATAGAAAACAAAACTACTTTCAGTAATATTTGTTTGTAATGTTTATGTCAATTTACATATTTTTTATGGGTTTTAAAATAATTTTTAAGCATGGATACTTTTTAAATATGCTTGCAACCCAAATACAAAAGATTAACTCAACTGTTCAAAAACATTGTAAATAATTCAGAATTTGTTTGCTTTCGCGTAATATTCAATAACTAAATTGGCAAACGAAATTAAAGCGCCAAAAATAAAATAAAATAAAACACGAATTTAACAGATATGAAATCAAACTACTCAAAATAACCTGATAAGTATATAAAATTCAAATGGGAATTTCGTTCCTGGTGCATATAACTTGAATTCTTCAGAACGGATTTGCACTATTAGTTTTTTAGGGAATATTGTAGTGCGTAAGATATTGTTTTCCGTTGCTTAGTCATATAATTATAGCGGATATTTTCATAATCATGTGAACTCAATTATGAAGGATTAGTCTTATTAGCTGAATGAAAAATGCAGAACTATTTTTATCTCTAAGTATATTGACGGGTTTATCTTGAGTAATGGGGCTGTGCGCTAGGGTATTCTTATTTTAATGAGTGTGCCTGGCACCTATTATGGCATGCACTTTTGTTTAAAGCAACATAGAATGACTTATGCTTTAAGCAACTATCTGGCATGCAACTTGATTACAAAATACTAACCTGCAATAATGCTTAAGTTGCTTCTCGAGTTCCCTGCTCAACAACGCGAAAATATCTGACACATTTTCTGACTCATAAAACGTAAAGGCTTAAAATTCGTAGGCCTGAATATTAAAGTGATTTGGAATTGAAATGAGTTTTTCCTTTTTTCATAAATAAATTACTTATCGAGATATGAGTAATTGTGGTTGCGTGACGGCCGGTTTTTATCCTTCATTGCACTGTTGCGTCCGAAATTCAGTTCAAAACACCAACTGAAAGATCTTATACCTTTACCAACATATGGAAACTATCTTTCGATTACATAGTTTCTAATTAAGAACTCCTGTCAATTTCATGCGTTTCCGAACAAAAATTATTTAAAAAATGTGTCAGAAAATAGCTCCTTTGGATTTGAGAACAGCCTTAACTTTATGAATAGCCTTAACTTGACGCTCATGAAAAAACTCACATTTATAGTTTTAATTTTGGAACTTGCGAAATTTAAATTCAGAAAAAGGATGTTCTTTTGACACATTGTGGTAATTTTTTAACTTTTAAAATTAAAACTCATGTTTTCTTTGGCGCGCGTAACAGTAGTATACAATATCTCCCGCAATACGGGGGAAAATGCAAACAAATACATCCAAATGAGGTAGTAGTTACTAAAATTTTATTTGGAAAATTTGAAATTTTATTGAAATTAAATCTACGATGATTAGATGAAATGATGTCATTTTCCATAAATTTTAAATAAAGACACCTGTCAAGAATTTTTTTGAAAATGTAAATAACCGCTCTCTTTTTGCTATAAATCGCGGAAAATGTTAGAACTGAATCTAAACCAATACAACACTTAGCGATAACGTATAACTATAAGATATGGCTGTAGTATACAATCGAAGTACTAAGCAAAATATAGCAGCCATATGTTTACAACGAGTTTAATTACGCGTTGAAAAGATTTGATAGAATGTGACGTCATATCTAGCCTTTTTTTACTTTCTTCTATCTTTACAAGAAGAAAGTATTGGATTCATGAAAATTTTCGAATTCCGGTTTTCGACGGATTTACACGTTTTAGAGGTCAGAGACCCCGAAAAACATGTTTTTACAAAATGTCTGTCTGTGAGTCTGTGAGTCTGTCTGTCTGTCTGTATGTGACACAAATTTTGTGGGCGCTCTATCTCAAGAACAAATGCACGGAATTTAATAAAAATTCATAACCAGTGAGTCCCTGATACCAGTTGATGCTGATTAGTTTTTGGTGCAAATCACTCAACAGGTGGCGCTGCTGTGCTGCATTTTTTACGATTTACGCAATGGCTCTATCTCAAGAACTAATGCACGGATTCACGAAACTTCAGATTCAGTTAGTCCCTGATATGACTTGATGCTGACTACGTGTTGGTGTAAATCACTCAACAGGTGGCGCTGCTATGCTGCATTTTTTTACGATTTCCACAATGACTTTATCTCAAGAACTAATGCACGGATTTTCACGAAACTTCAGTTTCAGTTAGTCCTTGATATGCCTTGATGCTGATTACGTGTTGGTGTAAATCGCTCAACAGGTGGCGTTGCTGTGCTGCATTTTGTACGATTCCCACAATAGCTCTATCTCAAAAACTAATGCACGAATTTTCATCTAACTTCAGATTTAGTTAGATGTTAACACAAGTTGTTGCTGATTAGGTTTCAGTGTTAATCGTCCAATAGGTGACGCTGCTGTGCTGGAATTTTCATGATTATTGCAATAACTATATCTCCAAAACTCATATACGGATTTTCCCCAAACTTCAGATTCAGTTAGACTTTGACATAAGTGGTCGCTTGGTGATTTTTGGTGTAAAGCACCCAATAGGTGGCGCTGCTATGCCGAAATTTGCTGAATTTACACGATTAGATAGCCATATCGCAAAACCTAATGCACGCAATTTCATATCTTTAGAATCCTCATGATTGGCATAGATTGCCGTTTAATTTTGGCAGTGTGAGAGCGAATTTTCCGGTATTAACATGTATGAGATAGAAGAAAGTTTTGGGACTGATACATCGGACTAGTTTTTCTTTTTCTTAAATTGTTTTCATGAAATTTGACTGTTTGTATTAAAATAGATGTTTTAATTTAAAAAGAAATTCAAATTGAGGTGCTACGTTACTTTTCCGCTCTTATAGTTAAAGTTTTTATTTTATATACAAAAAAATGTGAATTTTCCGTTTAGAATGACGTCAATATGAAACACGCAAAAATATAGGAAGAAAACCTGAATTTTTATTGGCAAATAGAAACAAAATACACGCGTTATCCTTATTTTTTTCACATTATTGTGTCATTTTTTTAGGGTGTGGCAACAGGAAAGAAACTTTTGAATTAGAAAAAGATTTAAAAAGAGATATTTCTATAGTGTTAAATTACGGAAGTGGTAGAAAAATGGGATAAATATTAGGTCTGATAATTTTTTAAAGTAGACAGTGCTCTTTTTCACGTTCTAAAACGTATGTACATGAAAATTCGTACAAATCGGTCAAAAATTGAAGATTTGTATAAAGGGCTTACATACAGAGAACGGCTTTTATATATATCTATATATATATAAGCCGTTCTCTGTATGTATGTCCTTTATACAAATCTTCAATTGTAGACCGAATTGCACGAAACTTGCTGTATATACGTTTTAGAACGTGGAAAATGTCACTGTCTACTTTAAAAAATCATCAGACCAATATTTATCCCTTTTTTCTACGACCTTTCATAATTTAATATTATAGCAATATCTCTTTTTAAATATTCAAATTCAAGTTTATTTCCTGTTGCCACACACCTATAAAACAGCTCAATAATTAAAAAAAAAATTGGTAACACGAGTACTTTGCTTTATAAGTCAATAAAAATTCGGATCGCCTCACTACATTTTTGCTTTTTTTGAAATTGACGTCATTCAAATAGGAAAATGCACATTTTTCATATAATTATGTAAAAACCTTAACTAAGCATGTTTTAAAATGACCTTAGTTGTACTTTAGTTGAATGTTAAAAAATCTATTTTAATGAAGTCGTTTCAATATCAAGAAATCAATTAAGGAAAAAGATAACAGTTAAAAAAAAAAAAAAAAAAAAAAAAAAAAAAAAAAAAAAAAAAAAATCTTTTGCTAGATATGACGTCAATTTCGTCAATATAATTTGAAACTGGTTGTAAAAACTGGATGCTACAATTTATTCCCTATTTTTTTGTAATCTTTAATTATATCATTTGGATAAATGTTTTAATACCTGAAATGCAGTGATAACATTCTACGATTTGTATCGAATACGGTTATATAAAATACGATTTTTCTACGATTTATATTAAATAGAAATTATAGCTACTATTTTTTAGGTTAAGCTTTTTTTTCTTTTTTAAACAAAATTTCATGACTGACAGACTTCTTAGTTAGACGCTGAAATAATGGGATGCATGATGTTTAGAGATCAAATTGCAGTAAAAGCGTAATTTATGGTACGGTTAGGAAAGTGCCACCAACAATATAGTGCTAGGCTTTACTCATAGATATGTCTTTTCTTCATAATATTGCATTGATAGCAAACGGATATATCTTTCTTAATTGGGTTACAGGTATATTTAAAAATATCTCCGTGATTGAAAATTAATTTAAAATGGATAAACAATCCGTAAATTAAGATAAACTTTTCAAACAAATATTACTGAAAGTACCTTTTCGTATTCTATTAGATGTTGGAATAATCAAATGTGCGATGTTTAAAGGTCAAATTGCCGTAAAATTTAAATTTATGGTTGGGTTAGCTTGTTGCCACCAACAATATGATGCTAGAGTTACTCAGAGTTCATCAATGTCTTTACTTTATAATATTGCAATAAGATCAAACAGGTAGTATATATTTCATAATTGGGCTGCATGTAGGGATGAGATTTCCACGTTTTTGCACACCGGTATATTCTTAAAGAAAATGTTGTTCTGTTAAATCAAGGGAGTGTTCCGATTAAATGAAATATCATTTTCTCTAACAAAATACTGGTGTGAAAAAAAAAACGCGAAAATCTTATTCCTGGCTGCATGGAAATTAAAAAATATCCATGATTGAAAATTACTTTAATATCCATTCACAAGAAAAAATTGAGATACAATTTTCAAATAAATTTCATATGACAGAAACTTTTTCTATTCGACAGTGTGAAAAACGAAATTGTAATATGATCATAAGTTAAAAAAATTTCAGTAAAGGCAAAATTTATGGGTTAGGTCATTGCCATCATCAGTATAATGTCACAATTGGCATTGTGTTTGTAATTTTTTTATTTTATTTTATTTATTTATTTATTTATTTATTTATTTATTTGTATATTTTGAAGATGACTCAATGAAAGAGTCGAAACATGTAAATTTTTAATATTTTAATGTTTTTTTTTTTTTTTTTTTTTTGAAATGACGCTTTTTAAGCAAATAATTGTACTGTAATATATGTTATGACATTTGTTTGGAATATATATTATTATATGGTATAGTTAATAGTAGAAGCAATTAAGACTATTTTACTTATATTTCTTATTGGTCTTTTCAACGATTCGTGGACGGGAATTCACCAATCTCAGTTATCGTCATTGCCGTATTATTTCATTTTAATGTTACCCGGGAGGGACCTTATTATTCACACGAGAGAATCCGGGTAGATCTGCTAGTAGATAATATAAATAAAAACAAATTTAACAAACGTGTAATAGATTACGCGCTTAAAGCTCTGAAATTATCATAATATAAAAAGATGCCGTAAGTAGCAAAATCTTGGACTAATAACTCTTAGTATACGAATAATACAAAAATATCGCTTTTGATAAATTTCTAAACTTTATTTGATTCTATAATTCACATTTTTCATATGAAAAATTCTATTTTATTCTTAGGGGGCAATCTAAAAAATATATTGCATGTAAAATAAATATTAGTTTTCACTTTTAAATATGGTTTTCTGTAACCCGGGAAGCCCGGATACGATCCCCTAGTTCTAATAAAAAAACAAATTGCTCACAAATTGTGTGTGTGTGTCTGTCTGTGACGGCTAGCAAAATCTACTTCACGTACGAGGCTCAAATTTTTGAGAGAATAGCCCAATGTCTCTCCTCATGTACATCGTTTTCAGAATTTTAAAATTCTAATTATTAGTTGAGAAATTAATTAAAAAACCCAAATTAAAAGAATAGAAAAGTATTCATAATTCAAGAAAAGCATAGGTTTTTATAAAACCGCTGAATAAATTCTCCCTCAGGTGTTCGCAGCCAATGAAATGCGTTCTTCGAGCGGGACTTAAAATTACTTCGACACAACACTTGACTAAAGGGACCAGGCAACTCTATAGATAACTCTTTGAAACTCTATAGATTTTTTTTTAATATCGCATTTATCAATTTGAAATTAACACATTTATGCGTATTTTTTAACACTGAATCCAAATATGTAATTTTCCTTGAAATCCGGCTGCAATTAAAGAATATACTTTATTTAACAGTTTTAAATTATGGTGCGGTTTTATCTGAAATTATTTGAGCATAGACAGATGTCTCTGAAATCTGATTTTTTAAAGAAAAATAAAGCAAACACTTTTTCAAGCGAGATAAATTTTGTATTTGTTATATTTACGGAGACAGGGAGCGGAAGTGGAGAAGTATTTTCGATTAAATATAGCAATTAGACTACATGAAAAAGGTTTGTTTGAAACTGGAACTAACAAATTTTGTAGAGAGCGTGCGCAGCATGCCTAATTTAAGAGGCCGAAACTGCTGGGGACCCGTTTCGGATGTTCATATTAAACATATTACGGCCCCTGACAGTGGAAGGTGGAACTAAAGTATTTTCAGCAAACTTCTTAAATTCTTATTTTATACCGCCACCCCCTCGAATAATATATCTACGGAAAATTTGAATAACGGAGTTTCGTTTGGACATAGGTTTGTGTAGAACACAGCTCGCCACATGGCGGTAGGAATTGGAACTAACATAGTTTTAAGCGCATGTGAGGAACATTAAATAATATAAATTTAAGGTTCATTTAAGAATATTATAACGGGCCCCGGCAAAGCCGGGCAGGTCAGCTAGTTTCACTGTAACACAACCATTGAATTTTCTAAACCTAACGTTATTTTCACAATATCAAATTTTACATACTCACCTCTCATACTCTAATCCACCAGTTAACATATTTTAACGCGCAATAGTTATTAAAAAATATATTTATAAAGCGCGACAAATATTTGAATTTGCGTTTGTCAGCTACAGTCGCTACAACTTGGCATGCGAACATTTGCACTCTTGACAGTAATCTCAGTACCGGTGACTAAGAATTTCAGAATTTCATGTCTTTTAAACACTTTCGTAGTAAAATAGTTAGTTTTATGAAAGAAAATGGTCGCTTTCTTTTAATATGACGTCATTGGTATTCACTGGAGCATTTCGCCTAACGTCTCAAATTCAGTACCAGCGGAATGAAAAGTATTGAAATGTGCATGTTTTATAAAGGAGAGTGCATGCTTTTTAAAGCTTGACGTCATTTACAGTTCACATTTTTTTTGTTACTTTTAATTGCAATAAGAATATGGCACCATGATAGATGTAATCAATAAATAACACCGATTATTTATCTGCAACAATAGTAGTAATCTAATTGCCACCATTTTGAAGAAATTTAATAAAAACTTTTAAAATTAAATTTAAAATGTAAAAATAGGAATTTTTAAAAAAAGTCATTCCGGCCAGTGCCGGGAAGAAGAGGTAGCTTTCATATTCCTTATTTTAAAAAAGCCAACTTATATTATTCAAACACACGAAGCTCAATTTAGTGGAAACCGAATATAGGAGATTCAATACTAATTTTTATCAACACTAAATCATTATGAAAGAGAATTTCGCGAAATTAGTCAGCTTTATCCAAGCTGCTTTTATTTAAAGTCACTTATATTTGGCTGCCAAATTCGGCGATTTCTTAAAGTGCCTGCCATTTTAAGACAACATGGTGCATGAGGCTAACCAGTGAACTTGGTCGAGACCTTAGTAATTGCTGTGCACATGCTCACTCACATCGGAATAGATTGATATATACGAGTGCTTTCGCAGGCAAAAAATCAGATTTTTTCAAAATGTCACCCACATAGATATTGAAATTGCTATATCTGAGCCATTTTTTAAGATAAAGATAAACAAAAAAAGCTCCTTAATCCTTATATCAAGGTCAAATACTTAAAAAAGAAACCTTTTTCAATTTCTAATTTTTTTCCACCTCACTTTAAATGTAATTTTTTTTTTTATTTAATGGCCGCCATTTTGAAACAAGATGGCTGATGAAGCTGGTCAGCGACCTTGATCGAGATATTGATGTATACTATCCACATGCCTTCTTATATCGAAATAGGCGAATACGTGTGTTATCGTGTGACAAATACAAGATCGTTTCAAAGTGTTAGCCATGCTAGAAATTCAAAGTGCTATAATTCAACCATTTTTTAAGATATAAACAAAAGAACAAATTTTCAGAAAGAAAAACTGCTAAAGAATCTTTGTATCAAGGCCAAACACATAAAAAAAAATCTTTTTCATTTTCCAATTTTTTAAGACCATAAATTAATTTTTTTTAAATGGCAACAATTTTGAAACAAGATGGCGAATGAAGCTGGCCAACGAACTCGGTCGAGACATTGGTATGTACTATGTACAGAGACAGACCAAGTTACATCCAAATCGATTCATAAATACGCCTGTTATCACGTGACAAAAATCAGGTCGTTTTAAAATGTCAGCCACAATAGAAATTCAAAATGCTATAACTCAGCCATTTTTCTAGATATAGACGAAATAAAACCTGTTCCGGAATCTTTGTATTAAGGTAAAACACATACGAAAAAAATCTTTTTCATTTTCTAATTTTTTGGTATCTCATTTTAAATTTTATTTTTTTAAATTTTTTTAAACGGCCACCATCTTGAAACTAGATGGCGGGTGAAGCTGGCCAACGAACTTGGTCGAGATATTTGTATGTACCATGTACACGCCAAGGTACATCCAAATCGGTTCATAAATACGCCTGTTATCACGTGACAAAAATCAGGACGTTTCAAAATGTCAGCCATGCTAGAAATTCAAAATGCTATATCTCAGCCATTTTTTAAGATATAGACGAAACAAAAACTGCTCCGGAGTCTTTTTATCAAGGTCAAACACATAAGGAAAAAATATTTTTTCAATTTTCAGTTTTTTGGTACCACATTTCAAATTTAATTTTTACTTAAAAATTTAAATGGCCGCCATTTTTAAACAAGATATCGGATGAAGCTGGCCAACGAACTCGGTCGAGACATTGGTATGTACTATGTATAAACGAAGTTACATCCAAATCGGTTCATAAATACGCCTTTTATCGCGTGACAAAATTCAGGACGTTTCAAAATATCAGCCATGCTAGAAATTCAAAATGCTATAACTCAGCCATTTTTTAAGATATAGACGAAACAAAAACTGCTCCGAAGTCTTTGTATAAAGGTCAAATACATAAGAAAAAAATATTTTTCCATTTTCAATATTTTGGTACCACATTTCAAATTTTAATTTTTTTAAAAAATTTAAATGGCCGCCATTTTGAAACAAAATGGCGGATGAAGCTGGCCAACGAACTCGGTCGAGACATTGGTATGTACTATGTACACACCGAATTACATCCAAATCGGTTCATAAATAGGAGAGTTACAGTATGACAAATGTCAGATATATATATATATATATATATACATTGATATATATATATATATATATATATATATATATATGTGTGTGTGTGTGTGTGTGTGTGTGTCAATTTTGAACGGAGAGTGGTTTCGGGGTCTGGGGGTCATGATCGATGAAAATATACCAAAATTTTTTGAAATCGCTTTCCTCCGAACGGCTGCAATAGGTAGCTTTTTGTAATGAAAGCTACCTAAAAATAACTGGTGAGAGCACATCTACAGATGAACAGCTTTCATTAAAAAAATTAATTAGTAAAATTGGTTCAGTAGACTTCTCAGGGCAGATGACTAAAAAAAAAGTCTTGTTTTTTAAATATATAGATATAAACCTTCGGAAGGTTATTTCTATGAGAAAATTGAAAAATCTTGAGCCGACATTTCAGGATATTAGAGTCGATCTTTTTTGAAATTTTGAATACCTATCAGGATTTCGGATCTACCGACATCCAACTCATTTTTTGTGTCGATGCGACAAATGTTTTGGACGCTATCGTGTTCACTAAAGTGTCCTTTTTGGTGGGAAGCGGGAGCTGTGTGACTGTTTATGAAGCTTCATTATGTGAAAATATGTTCTTAGTTTTTGGAAAATATATTTTAATCATGTTTGTTTTCACCAACTATTCATATTGAATTTTTTTTTTTTAAATTTTATTGAGAAAATGACATAAAAAATATTTTAATCCGTTTTATTTCCCCCTTTTTCCACAAAAATGTCTTCTGATAATCATAACGTGAATTTTAAATGAAAACTCTCATTTGTATGTAACTAATATTCACACTTATTAATCAGCATTTGTGAAAAGTATTTTTGTTGTTAATTTTAAATTATGACGTCATTTTTTATCTATTTTCTTTTGTTACTTATATTCATACCTCCTTGTATTTTTAACGAATATTTGAAAATACCTGTTTCATTTCAAATATGTCATACTTTTCCAGGAGAAATATTTTCTTAATAAATTCTTAAATATTTTCATTCTCTTTTTCGTTGTTTTCTTTCTAATTTTGACGTCCTTTTTGACAGAAAACTTTCTTATTTACGTAACTGATATTCATGCTTTATACATAACAAAAAATATACCATTTTTTTGTTTCAAGTATGGCGTCATATTTATTTTATTTTGGAAATCTTTGTATTATCATTTTTCCCGTGGAAGTTGTACAATTTAAATTTAATTGTCAAGGAAAAAGCATTATTTCGGGTTTTCATTTTCTTCGCAACTATAAAGAAAGCTATAGGAAAGTTTGCAATTGATTCTGTACTAAAAAATAATGAAATTTTGAATTATTAAGAAAAATATTTGAATAAAATAAATGAAACACAGCCTATGTTCATTTCCGGGTTGTAATACATATATATCTAAAGATACAAACACATTAATACATTCGCTTTGACCCTGACTTTATTCGAACTTTCGGACACACTTTCGCATTTATATTACTAGCTGTTACCCGTGATCTCGTTCAATTAACACTTAAAGAAGAATTAATGTATCAATTAAGCAAAAAAAAAATCGATAATTAAAAGCATATACAATAAACCATTTATCACATTTTATAGTAAAAAAATTTCTAATGTTCCCAATTTGCATATTTTGATATATATGTATACACTGCTCAAAATAATTAGGGGAGCAAGCAAAAATGTGAAGAGTACAGTGCGAGACAGCCATGCATGGGCATAAAATTGAGAGTAATATGTGTATGAATGCGCAATACAGATAAAAAGACGCAAAAAAATTGCAAGAGAGCTTTAATTCTTTGAAACGATGGGTAGAATGTGAAAAGATGGTTTAGGGCAACAATTTTGTTACCTGTAAATGACAAAAAATAGTACTGTTTAGGAATGATGCAAGGCATTTAATATGAGGTGTGGACCTTTCGGGTAGATTAAACTGTGGTGTACCTGTTTTACATGGATTCGATGATATTATCAATAGGTTTTTTGAGAGTACTGTTTCACTTCTCAAAAATTGCAATTTCCAAGACCTGGACAATAAAAGGAGGTCCCAGCCCTATTGAAATGCGTCGTCCGAGTGTGTATCACACATGCTGCATGAGATTCACGTTAAGAGAGCATGTTGGCTATCCCATATGCTGTATTGTTTCAAATTTAAGAATGTTCTCCACAAGACGAGCTGTATGAAATCTGACATTATCATGCATGGAAAAAAAGAAATCACCAATTGGTGCAAAATAAAATACGATTTTTTTTTAAATATACTTTTTTATTTTTATCAAACGCATCCATCATTAGGCTTGCAGAAGAAGCTAGATGTAATTATAACAACAGATGTAATTATAAAGAAAAATGTTACTTGTGAGTTACATGTTGTATGTTTATTTACGATATTGATTTTATCGGCAAACGATAAATAATTATTTTAATCCAAAAAGGCATAAGCGTAGCATTGGTTTGAGCGACGTTCACAATATTGGTGATTTTTCAAGCGGACGGCAGCCTTTTTGGAGTACTCTAATTCTACTACACATATACACACACACATATATATACAGTGAAACTTTTTTTAAAGGCCACCCCTATTCAAGGGCCAATACTTTAAAGAACGGAATTTTTTCCCATAGACATAATGTTAAATTTACTCCTATTAGGGGCCGCACCTACCCCTCATAAAAGCCATTTTTTCACATGTACCTTAAATCATGGCGTATTGAATTCCTGAACCAAAAGATAAGAATTCAAACAATTGCATTTGCAACAAAGAAGGCAGGAGAAGATGGGGAGAATTAAGTAATGCACAATGAAGGACCACAAACTTTTCCTACTAGTGAAACAAACAGGTGTTCCTTACACTTTGTTTGACCTTTCAACCTGTAGGGGTTGGGTTGGAGGGGAAACTTGACCTTTTGTTGTGGGCACACAAAGGAAAACAGATTATCTAAGAAAACTGATTCATCATTTACTAAAACTGTGAATGCACATTGAAGCATAATTTTTACACTAGAAACTTTATGCTCAGGCTTATGTAAAATTTAAAATTATGGCACCAAAATCAATCCAAAGAGTACATTTGGATTTGAATGACAAAATCAAAGTTCTTAATTGTCATGATCAAGGAACATCTGCAAGAAAATTGGCTTCACAGCTTAATAGCAGCAAGAATCAAATAAACAATGTTGTTAAAAACAAAGAGAACTTACTGAAAGAATATGCAGATTCTAAAAATCGCGCGATAAAGAGAAAGAGAAATGAAAATTTGGTCACCCTTATTCAAGGGCTACCCCTCATAAGGGCCATTTTTCAATGGAACGGCACGTGGTCCTTACAGAAAGATTTCACTGTATGTATATATATATATAATACAAATTGAATTATATATATATATACATATATAATACAAATGGAAATTTCGTTCCGGCTGCTTATAACTCGAGTTCTGCTGAACTTGCACCGTTAGATAGGTATTTTTTTTTTTTTTTTTTTTTTTTGGGGGGGGGAAGAAGGTTTAAGTACATAACATATCATTCTACGTTGTCTACGTTGCTTAGGTATCTAATTAGGGATTAAAGTTCTTTAATCAGATGAACTAGATTATGAAAAAATAATCTTTTGAAAAGATTCTGCCGAATGTTTTTCGATAGAACTTTCACTTTTAATCAAATAATTTTACAGGGAAGGTTTAGGTATCTAACATATACATATCCTTCTACCTTGCTCAGCTACAGAGCTATGGGGAGAATTCTGTAATCTGGTTACCCCAATTATCAAAAATTTACCTTTTTAAAAAGTTCTAATATACTGTTTTGTCTGGGTTTTCATTTTTAGTTTGGTAATTTTTCAAAGACAGTTTTAGCATATAATGTAATGTTCTGCATTGCTTAGTTATATATCAATGGGGGAAATTCTGGTAATATTTTTAATACAGGGTCCTTCGCAAGTTTATGGAAATGGACTTGCGAAAGAAGTAAAGTTTCAATGAGTATTTTTTGTTCAATAATTATAGGATTTATTTACTATAAAGAAGCCATTTATCTTTATATATATATATATATAAACAGATTTAAATTGAATATAAATAGGCGTCGGAGTCGTCTCTATTTTGACTAACACAATTTCCTTACAAAATTTTTCGTTTTAGATTTCGCTTACAAATTTCGTAGAAACCAGCTACGCGAGGATGGTTTTTTTTTTCCGTCTTTTAAGTTAGCCGAGAGCAAATCTCGCCAACAGCAAGTTTTTTTTTTTTTTTTTTTTTTTTTTTTCGGGGGGTGGGGGTGGGGGGAGCAGTAGCATATTTTATTTTTCACATATGTAAATTAGAAACAATACATTGATGATGAAATAGAATATTTTTGTTTATAGCATTATTTTTTATTTTTATCCTTTTGATTTTTTTATGAAATGGGTGAAAAGCGACTATTTAAAAGGTATGTAATATGCATATTTTATATGTATGTATTTTAAATGAAAAGAGTGAAAGGTTGATATTTTAAATGAATGGCAATGGAAACAATACTTTATTGTTTATCAGATGCGGCCAGCTAACATAAACGTACCGTTTTTCCTAGAGCTTTTTCAGGCAACCTATCACAGAAATAATTTTAAACTAGTATGTTGTGGCCATCACAAAACTTTCTTCTATATAAATCACGTCAATTAAATCATTTAAATTGTAAAACAAATTACATCAATTTAGAACCAATTCGTATCAAAGTATACCTGAATTTGAAGTTTGATGAAAATCCGTCTATTACTTATTGAGATAGAGCTGTAGGGGAAATTCTGAAAAATGCAGCATAGCAGCGCCACCTGTTGAGCGATTTGCACCCAAACACAAACAGCACTAATTCATATTAAGGTATACCGGAATCTGAAGTTTGATGAAAATCGGTGCATTAGTTCTGGAGCTAGAGCTATTGTGGAAATCACAAAAATGCAGAACAGCAGCGCCACCTGTTGAGCGATTTACACGAAAAGGTACAAAACATCAATTCATGTCAAGGACTAACTGAATCTGAAGTTTGATGAAAATCCGTGCATTAGTTCTTGAGATTGAGCTATTACGAAAATCGTGTAAATGCTGCAAAATGCAGCATAGCAGCGCCATCTGTTGGGCGATTTGCACCAAAACGTTACCAGCACCAATTCATAACAAGGATTAACGGAATCTGAAGTTTTATAAAAATCCGTGCAAGTCCTTGAGATAGAGCTTTTGTGGAAATCCTGCAAAATGCTACATAGCAGCGCCACCTACAGGGCGATTTACACCAAAAACTAATCAGCACCAATCTATATCAGGGACTACCTGAATATGAATTTTTATTAAATTCCGGGCATTAGTTCTTGAGATAGAGCGCCCACAATATTTGTGTCACATACAGACAGACGGACGGACAGACGGACGGACAGACAGACGGACAGACAGACGGACAGACAGACAGACAGACAGACAGACAGACAGACAGACAGACTCACAGACAGACATTTTGTAAAAACATGTTTTTTGGAATCTCTGACCCATAAAACGTGTAAATCCGTCGAAAACTGGAATTCGAAAATTTTCATGAAACCAATACTTTCTTCTTGTCAAGATAGAAGAAAGTAAAAATGATTGGTGTGCAAAAAATGACCGCTTCTATGACTATTAATATTATCGGAAATAGTGCTAATATTGAATATCATAATAATATTTTGCAAATCAATCTAAAATACCGCGACAGTGACAAACATATATACATCTAACTGAAACCATTGATAAGAAAAATCAGGAAAATTGGAAAGTAGGTTTATTTTGTAAAGTATGCATTAATTAAGGAAATAAATTACGTAATCGAGTCTACAGACAATTGAAATGTTTAGTACGAATAAATTACATAATCCAGTCTACAAACTTTTGGCATATATTATCGGTCGTGATTTGATGGATAATTAACATAATAAAAAAAAGTTCAGTTGATTCTTTGTTTTTAAAGCGGACATATTACACAATCGGGTTTTAAAGAGAATTGGAGTAATTTGGGATAAATATTTTGGAGGCATTTGGCAACATTTACGTTACACCCAACACTATACCAAAATGTTTGCCATTGTGTCATTTATTTCAAACCCGAAATTTTTAGTACTTTTTCAATATCAGTACCTTAGCGAAATAAGAAAAATAATCTTGGCGGAGAAGGAAATTTTGCAATATATTTTCTGGCACCTTATTCACTGTTTCCTTTCATATACACAAGCATGTTTTTTAAATTTTTTTACAATTTATTAATAAATATATAAACAAACAAAATAGTCCATCAAGTTTGTTTTCATATCTGTTTATAGAATTTGGCAACAAATCTCACTTCCCGAATTGCGCCAAACATTGTAACTCGCTACTTATTGAACGTGAATCCCTTTTGGCTTTAATTATTATTTAGTCGTAACCATGCATTTTTTCATTTATTTTTTTTCCAATCAAAAATATTTTTTGTTATTAAGTAATAATTTTAATTAAGTTATAACTTCTCTTTTCGCTGATTCAAAAATGGAAATGTTTACAGCATTACTCAGAGACACAATTTCATTGTGTAGTTTAAATTGCTATTTAAAATAAAATATTTTATTGCATAATATTTACTTGTGTTTTTATTTGCAGTATATATTTGTATTCATTTAATAAAATAGTTCTCCAAACTCTGTAATCCTGAAATGTTGTATTTTTTAAATGACAACTTTCGCGCCAACAATGTTTTTTTTTTTTTCAAATGCTTCGTTTGGTGTCAACTATTACGCTTGGCGACAATGGTGCTGAAAAACTAGAAAAGTACTAAACATTTAGATTGCAGCATGGAGGCTATAATATGTAACATGGGACAATACACAATAAAAAAAAACTGGTTTATAGCTTCTAGTTGGCACTGAGTCGGTAAAATATATTTTCTTTAGATAATTTAGAAAAATAGATGAGGAAAACTCTGTGATCGGAACTCGCACTATAATGGCTCTTTTTAACGAGAATGCTCTGTTACAAATGAAATATTGTATAATGTACTATAATTCTTTACCAAATCCTACTGTGAGGGATTATCTAAAAGAGGTAGACCGTCACAGCTGAAATTTTGTCCGCACATTAGAAAATATAATAGGACAATGGCGTTCATATCGATTCAGCACTGCGGAAGGACATTCAGTTAAAGGTCTATATTGCTTTAAGTATACAAGGTCAAATTCATCATTTCGTTTGATTCAAGCGAAATAATTTCATAATTTCGCTTGGAAAAATGGACCAGCTCAGCGTGCATAGCCTGCTAGTATGTTATAAATAATACCCGTGGCACCGACATAAAATTAAATCTTTGTTGGAGCAGAGACTGTTATAATCAATTTGCAACCATTATTTTTTAAATAGGTTTATTATTTTCTGAGATTTTATAGAAATCGTAAATTAGGCCATTTTTAGAACGCCTTCTGTCATTTCACACTTTTAAATCTGAATATATTTTAGAAACTGTCTTTAGATAGCATTTATGTCTTACTGATATCTACCACATGAAATTTCAAGAATCTATCTCTGACAATTGCCTAGCCTAGATATAATAATTTAGATAGTTTTTAGAATGCTTTTCTCGTATTTTCACCACTTTTAAAATTTGAATTCTTTTTCAAACGTCCTTATAGCGGATTTAGATCTTATAAGTAACTACTGTGCCACATTTATAGCATGTATAGGAGCACACACCATCACCTTTGACTCATAACGATTACTTTTGTAATATATTTATTATTTACAGAGATTGAATAGAAATCATAGTTTAGAACGTTTTTAGAACACTTTTCGCGCATCTTCACACCTTTTTAATTTCGAATTTATTTTCGATTGTTCTTAGAGGGCATTTATATTTTATAAGTAACTACTATCCCATATTTCAAGTTTCTATTCTCTTCAGTATCGCTAAAATCCCAATTTAGAATGATTTGTCTCCTGCAAAACTCTGGTTGTTGTGGCAAACCACATAAAATATAGTTTACGCTTGAGCAGGTTCTATCTACACCAATTTGCCACCATTGTTTTTGAAATCGGTTTGGTATTTCATGAGATTGCATAAAAATGGTAATTTAGAACGCTTTTCGCACACATCATCGTTTTAAATTTGGAATTTCCTCTCAAAAGTTCTTAGTGAGCATTTGCATCTTTTAAGTAATTACCATGCCAAATTTCAAAATGCCAGTATCACGGTATCACAAAAATTGCAATTTAAAACATTTTTACACCTGCAACCACCAGGTGGTAGTGACAACAATATAAAATATAGATTATGTTGGAGCAAGATCCCATCATCAATGTAGAACCATTACTTTTGAAGTCGGTTTGACATTTCCGGAGATTACGTAGAACTCGCAAATTTGAATTCTTTTTGCGCATTTGCACCCCTTTTAAATTATGATTGTTTTAGAAACTGTCCTTAAAGTTAATTTAAATCTTACAAGTAATTACCATGTCAAATTTCAAGTTGCTATCCCCTTCTTTAACGCAAAAATCGCATTGTTAGAACATTTTTTGCTCCTGCACCCCCCTTTGGGGGTAATGCCACTGACATAAAATCTAGCCTATGTTGGAACAAAGGCTGTCACAATCATTTTGACACCATAATGTTTGAAATCGGTTTGAACTTTCCCGAGATTATGACGAAATTGCAATTTAGAATGTTTTTAGAACACTTTTCGTGCTTTTTTACCGCTTTTAAATTTCAAATTTTTAGAAACTGTTCTTAGAGATCATTTACATCTTATAACTAATTATTATGCCAAATTTCAAGGTGCTAGCCATTGCAGTATCACACAAATCACAATTGAGAACTTTTTTGCTCCTGCAACGCCCACGCGGTAGTGGCACCTGCATAAATGGGGCCTATGTTTGATCAAGGACTATCACCATCAATTTCCAACCATTACTTTTGAAATTGGTTTAGTACTTGCTGAGATTGTGAGAAATTGCAATTTAGAACGCTTTTCGCGCATTTTCACACTTTTGAAATTTCGAATTTTTTGGAAAAGTTTCTTAAAGAGCATTTACATCTTACAAGTAATTGTCATGCCAAATTCAATGTTGCTAACCCCTCTAGTATCACAAAAATCACGATTTAGAACGTTTTTTGCTCCTGAAAACCCCAGGTGGTAGTGACACCGACATAAAATATAGCCTATGTTGGAGCAAGTGCTTTCACCCAGTTTCCAACAATTACTTTTGAAATCGGTTGGATACTTCCTGAGATTACGTAGATTTCGCCATTTAAAACACTTTTTAGAACGCTTTTTGCGCATTACCACCCCTTAGAGATCATTTAAATCTAATAAGTAACTACTATGCCAAATTTCATGTTTCTGGGCCCTTCAGTATAACAAAAATCGCATTTTTAGAACGTTTTTTGCTCCTGCATCCTCTCTGGGTTAGTGGTATCGAAATAAGTCATACCCTATGTTGGAACAGGGACTAACACTATCATTTCATGCCATTACTTTTGAAATTGATTAGGTAGTTCCAGAGATTACCTCCTACAAACAAACAAACAAACTTTACTTCTTTATCACATTAGTATCGATAAGAATAAGGATTCTGGGTGTTAATCCATCTATATCCAAAGATTGAAACGCATTAATTCATCCGTTTGGACGTTGACTTCATTCAAACTTTCAGACACACTTTCGCATTTATAATATTATAAAGATTATAATGAAAGGATATAAGGATGACTTTATTAGTTTTTTCCATTACAATAAAATGGAAAATATATTTGTATTCGAATATACACTCATGTCCAAAATTATCTTTACGTGCATATAATCACGGATTTCTCAAAAACGAGGAACTACAATATTACAAATGAAAATCAAATTTTTTTAAAAGTAATTGCTTAAAAGGCGCAGAGGCCAACATAGTGAAAAATATTCCAATCCGGGACTCGAACCCGGGCCATCAGTATAGCGCACTGACGTTCTACCGACTAAACCACTTGGAACGATACCTAGCTCGGAAAATTTCTCACTATTATATGTTGGCAAGACTACAAACGCAGCACAAGATGGAATATTTATCGTGAGTCACCGACCAGGGATAAACACGAAACATAATTAAATCCAGCATCGATAGAAACTATATTAATACATGGAAATTATTCCAGAGAGAAACATTTATTTTTTTTTTTTTTTTTTTAATTAATTGCTTAAACTATAATTTTATGATTTTGTTCGGAATCATAAATAACACCATAAAACAATAATACAAAGTTAAAAATTACGATTACTGCACATTATATAAAGCTGTTGCATGAAACATTAAAAAAGTGCAATAATATGTGAAAAGCGGTGTTTAGAAAAAAAAAGGATAACTGCAAAGATAAATTTGGACATGAGTGTACTATGTTTAAACATAAAAGTGCGTATATAAAGTATGTTTCAAAAGTTTGCTACGGTGAGGTTATGCTTAGGTTTAAATTTATTTGTTTCATTAATAAAACTAAGGAGAATAATTGATATGATTGGTTCAACATGACGTCATTTTCATAGATTTTTCATTTCCTAATTCTAAATATTAGAATCGGAGCCTTTATGGATCGATGAACTATTTCAGAAATTTAATTTATGGAGTAAATAAAATACCCACATAATTAGTGCTTGTAGAAATCATTTACAATTTAAAATGTATTTTTGTACAATACAAACATTTCAATAATTTAAATCTGTGTGATGTTGGTTTGTATGAAGTCTTATGAAAATGAATTTGATTATTTTATCATCATATGGTTATTTCATTATGGAAGCTATTTGTAGTTTTCGAACATAGAGAGATAGAATGAAAGCGAAAAAAAGTTCTCTTGGATAGTGAACTTAATCTGACGTCATGTTTGTTCAGAAGACCAGATTTAGGAAATTTGACATTCACAGTGTTACAATACCTAATACATGACTATTGTCAAATATAAATAATTATATATACACATTATAGCAATAGAAATTGTTTGAATAAAAAAAAAATGACGGCTTGTCTAGCTATGAACTCTGAGAACTCACCATTTTGACGTGAAATTTATAGGTTCTGCCGCATTTTAAGTAAACTCCCGTCTCTAAAGGATTTTCAACTTCAAAAGCAGAATGAATAGAGAAATAAACGCCAGGTTCGCTCCTCGGATTCATCATTTCAGTTTCATTTATAGAAAATCTAATGACTTCATCAGGAAACGGATCTAAAATCAAAATGCAATTGTAATTAATTGAAAATTAATTACTTTGGCACAATTATTCTAACTGGTAAATAAATGATATGAATTGTAATTTTCAAACTGAGTCAAAATGTGTCCAGTCCAGGATTTTAAATTGGGACATTTGGTTTAAGTTACTAACGCTCAGTCAACTGAAATATCCAGAAGTAATCTGGCGGTTACAATTTAATCAGTGAATCTTTTTAGATCAGGGCATCTGATTCGTTATCTGAAACAGCTCAACAGAATAACTCGCAGAGGATGGCACTTCAAGTGAATTCTTGATACATAACTACACGCAGGCCCGGACTAGCCAGGTCGTCTAGTCGGCGATTGCCGAGGGCCAACGGCACAAGGGGGCCCCGGAGGCGCCTCCAAAAATGGATATACTAGTTCATAACTAGTTACATCAGAATAATGTGACTGTTTCCCCGTAAGTTTCCCGTAATCTTACGCATTTACAATCAATTTTAAGCTGTTAGCAGTTGACAGTTGTTTTTTGTGTATGTTAGCCTATGTAAGGGGGCCCCAGAGGGGCCACCATAAATGGATATACTACTTCATAACTAGTTATATCAGAATAATTAGACTCTTTCCCTGTAATTTCCCCGTAGTTTTACGCATTTACAATCAATTTTAAGCAGTTGCCAGTTGGTTTATGTTTATGATAGCCTATAAGGGGGCCCCAGAGGAGCCTCCAAAAATGGATATACCACTTCATATCTAGCTACATCAGAATAGTTTGACTGTTTTCCCGTAATCTTACGCATTTACGATTAATTTTAAGCAGTTGCCAGTTGATTTTTTTTATGGTAGCCTATGTAAGAGGGCCCCGGAGGGGCCTCCAAAAATGGATATATTACTTCATAACTAGTTACATCAAGATAATTTGACTGTTTTCCCGTAATCTTACGCATTTACAATTAATTGTAAGCAGTTGCCAGTTGGTTTTGGTTTAAGGTAACCTGTGTAAGAGGGCCCCGGAGGAGCCTCCAAAAATGGATATACTACACTCATGTCCAAAATTAAGGTCAGAAACATAAAATCTGTGAAAACTGATGAACTATTCACTGCGTTAATACGAAATTTGGCAAAGAGGTATATTACAATGGGAGAAAGAATACGGGAACATAAAAATATGGGAAAATTTTTAATTTTGAATTAAGATACAGGGTATATCAAAAAGTGGTAAATCATGAATCAGAGATAGAGCATTTAGCTCGGGAAAAGTCTGTCTAACAAGGAGTGTGACCACTGTGCGCTGTTATACAAGCCTCAAAAAGAGTTCTTACACTGTTTATGAGGGTGTCAATAAATGTTTGTGGCAACAAATCCTATTGTTCCAAAAGCGTGGCTTTTAACTGCTGGCGGGTCTTGGGAGGCTGGTTACGCTGTGCAATGGCTCTTCTTAGACCATTCCAAACATGTTCAATAGGATTGAGGTCCGGAGACCTCAAGGGCCAATTCATACGGTGAATATCCTCTTCTACAAGAAAATCATCAACAATCATGAACTTCGCATTATCGCCCATAAGCATAAGTCCGGGCCTACAGCACCCCGGAACAACCTAACATAGGCTTCAAGGACTTCATCGCTATAGCGATGTGCATTGACAGTAACCGCATCGGAGACGTGTGCAGTGGTGTACGACCGCCAAACATTACGCCGCCCCAGACAAGGATTCCTTTGCCAAACAAATCTGCCGATTTCTTTTACGTAGGAGGGATGATAGCGAGCTCCATGTTCTCTCCAGATGAAGATTCGACGAGAATCACTCTGCATGGTGAATCTAGACTCATCACTGAAAAGAACACACCCCCATTCTTGTTGTGTTCAAGACTGATGTCTTCGGCTCCACAACAACCGGATCTCCTGTTGGATGCAGTGAAAGGGACACACACGACTGGACACTGGGCGATAGGGATGATGTCCTTGAAGCCTACGTGAGGTTGTTCCGGGGTGCTGTAGGCCTGGATTTCATGTTTATGGACTATAATGCGAAGCCACACAGAGCTCACATTGTTGATGATTTTCTTGAAGAGGATATTCGCCGTATGATTTGGCCCTCGAGATCTCCGGACCTCAATCCTATTGAACATGTTTGGGACGATCTAGGAAGAGCCACTGCACAGTGTAACCCCCCTCCCAAGACCTGCCAGGAGATTAAAGCCACGCTTTTGGAAGAATGGACTTTGTTGCCACAAATATTTATTGACACCCACATAAACAGTATGAGAGCTCGTTGTGAGGCTTGTATAACAGTGCACAGTGGTCATACTCCATGTTAGACAGACTTTTCCCGAGATAAATGCTTTATCTATGATTAATGATTTACCACTTTTTGATATACCCTGTATCATAATTCACAATTAAAATCTTTTCCATATTTTTATGTAGCTATATTCTTTCTCCCATTGTAATATACCTCTTTGCCAAATTTCGTTGCAACACAGTGAATAGTTCATCCGTGTTCTAATATTTTATCTTTGCGACCTTAATTTTGGACATGAGCGTACTTCATAACTAGTTACATCAGGATAATTTGACTGTTTTGCCGTAATCATACGCATTTAGAATCAATTTTAAGCAGTTGCCAGTTGGTTTCTGTTTATGGTAGCTGGTAGCCTATGTAAATAGCGCCGCTAGTGGCGCGGTGTCGCTGGTGAAACGGAGGAGTGGTGCTGACTTCCTCATCGCGCTCTCTGCAGTGCTCATAGGCTCAGGTTCAGAGAACATCGCGACACTGGCTGATCGAAACAGCGAATCCTCCCTATGAAGATTTACTGCACATGCTCAATTTCTACTGAAAATATAGTAACCAGGATTGGCAAGACAGCTGAAAAAAATTGCCAAAAGATATTTGTAATTATTTAATTCGCATTACTCTGCTGCATTTCGTAGGAATCTGCTTTTTAAAAAAGGCTTTCATTCTGAATATGAAAAAGTAATTTGCCTTATTTTAAGTTGTTCAACTGCAACCTTCTAAAGGTTTCTTATCTACCGAATTGTTGTTATTCTCGTGATTAAGAAACGAGATATAGTTCAAGCTAACATTCCGAACTTAATATGTAGTCTTTGCTTATTAAACTAATATTTAACTTTAAATTGTGTCAGATAGTACTCCATGATGCAGCTGTTATGGGCCGGCTGCAATTTGCGTCCACTATGTCGTTCAGGGAAAGATATATGAAAGATTTTTAGAAATAACAGTAGTCGATAATTCATGTGGATTGACTTTGTACGAACTTATAAGATCAAAATTAGCCAAGTGTGATATTGCTACATCAATTACTATTACTTGTTTATTTGACGGAGCAACAAATATGAAAGGCTGCTATAATGGTGTACAAATTTAGTTTAAAAAGGAAAACAAAGATTTTATTTACACTCACTCTATAGGACACGTACTGAACTTGGTAGTAGCTGATTCAACAGTAACGTTGCTCCTAGCAGAAAAGTTATTTAGGTTGGTGTAAGAATCTGTAGTTTTTCTAAGCTCATCTCAAAAAAGAATATGGGGGAGGAAAACAAAAAGAAAACATATTACACATGATAAACTGCACGGGTTGCAAAAAATAGGAGCAACAAGATGGAGGAGCAAATATAAAGCTCTTTCTTCGATTATCGATGAGGGAATTTTAAGATGTGAGGAAAGTGTAAACACAGGGAAACTGTTCCATTTTATTACCGTTTTAAAAGAGATATCAAATGGAAGTTTTGAATGCAAATCTAAATTCATGGCAAAAAATTAGATTACTAAATAGCCTAAATTTTAAAACCTATTTATGGATATTGTTTCATTAGTTTTATTTCTTGTTACATCTCCTAATGTAAATTATTTACAAAGTAAAACTATTATAAGGTAAGGGATAAAAGGTAGCGGTACAAAGTAAGGGATAAAATACTATAAGGTAACACTATTCTACAACTTGGAACTTGGTACGGAAGCTGCTTCAACAAGTAAGGGATAAAAGGAATGATAAACACTTTCAGGTTCAGTATTCAAAAACAAAATATTATGCAAGTAGAAGTAATAGCAAATTTGAAGATAACAATATTTATGTAGACGTAGGGAAATGCCTGTTGAAAAATCAATAGACGAAGCTCCTTGAATCTCAACTGCTCAAAAGTATAAATTGGCTTTTTCAGTGTTTTAGATTGTTCCAGGACAAGTATCGAAGAACGATTTAGTCGATTGATTCCAAGTTAGAACCAAGGAAAATTAATGAAATCGTAATGCTTTATATAGTTTTCCAACGGAAGTCCTTTGTAGTATTTCTAAACTTTGTAAAGTTAAAAGAAATCAATTATTGATAGAGCTGATATAGTTTGTAGATCAGTGTGAAAATTTTACAATGGCTTAAAATACTAACATTGAAAGAAAACAAGACAATCTTTGAATGGAGCTGAAGAAATCTGTGAATATGACGATGTAGAATCTGAATTTGAAGAATACAAGAATTTTTATGGTTATTCCTCTGGCAAGAAACAATGTTTTCTGTGCTTTTCTGTTCTTTTTTAACTCTCACACAATCTTGAATGTTTACAAACCTGTATGTAGCTTACAAATTTGTACTAACCATACCTTGTGGGAAAAGTCACCTGTGAAAGGGAGTTTTCTAAACTCAAATAGTTAAGAATCGACGTAGGTCTACTTTAAGCCAAGACCTTATGTCTAATCTTCTTTTCATGAATGTAGAAAGAGACTTATAATTTGGATAAAGATGTTATTATAGATGACGTAGCCAGGATCAGTGAAGAACTGACTAAAAAGCTGTTAGGTTAGCAAACAGCCATTCACAATCACATAACCTTTCTTAGTTCGCTGTATCTATACCAAGGTATAATAGAGTCATTTTTCTCTTTGTTATAAAATCTATTTTACAATTTGTAACAATTAAATCAAAATTAAGGAGGACTTTTTTTTTTTCAATACGCTTTTTTTTATATTACCGCTGTGTCCCTTTTAACACTTTCCATGGATATTGAAATTTATGTATAACACTGAGGTGTACTACAAAGCTCTTATTGTAGAATCTGGTGTGTATTTAATTTATTGTTCATTTACAGTAGGGATGCACAACCTGTGGCCCGCGGGCCAAAAGTGGCCCGCCATGGGTTAACGTGTGGGACGCGAATTTCGTCAATTTACAACTGGAAATAATTTGCAATTTTTGTCTATAGGTCGCAAGAAAAAAAAATTCGTCAATATTTCTTGAATTTCGTCAGTTTGCCGCGGGAAAAACTGAAAATTTCGTCAGTCAGTTAAAAATCGCGAATTTCGTTGATCGAATGCGGAAAACTAGTGAATTTTGTCGATAAGGCGCGAAAAATTGCCAATTTGACCGATCGGGGACGGAAAAATCGCGAATTTTGTCGATCAGGAGCGGAAAAATCGCAAATTTCGTTGTTGGGCACTAAGAAATTCTCAATTTTGTTGATGATGCGCGGAAAAATTAAAAATTTTGTAAATTGGCTGCTGAAAAATCCTGCGTTTCGTCAGTCGCTAGAAAAAATCGCAAATTTCGTCAATTTGCCGCGGGAAAAAATTGCAAACTTCGTCAAACAATTAAGAGTCATGAATTTCGTCAATCGGGAATCGCGAATTTTGTCTATTAGGAGCAGAAACATCTCAAATTTCGTTGATCGGCTGCGGAAAAGTCGCGTGCTTAGTCTGTTTATCGCGAACTTTGCAATTTGCCGCTGGAAAAATAAATTTCGTCCGAGTCAGTAAGAATCGCGAATTTCGTTGATTAGGTATGAAAATTTCGTCAATCGGGTACGGAAAAATTGCGAGTGTTGTCGGTCGGGCTCCGAAAAATCGCGAACGTTGTTAGTCAGGCACGAAAAAATCGCAAATTTTTGTTAATCAGGCACGAAAAAAAACAAATTTTGTTGATCAGGCACGGAAAATTCAAAAGTTCGTTGATCGACTGCGGAAAAAGCGCGAGTTTCGTCTGTTTATCACAAGAAAAAAGCGCGAATTTCGGCAATTTACCTTGGGGAAAAATTGCAAATTTCGTCAGAGTCAGTTAAGAATCGCGAATTTCGTTGATCAGATGCAGAAAAATCGCAAATATCGTCGATCAGGAGCTAACAATGAGAAAATTTCGTCGATCGGACTCCGAAAAAATCGCAAATTTCGTTGGCCGGGCACGAAAAAATTGCGAATTTCGCCGATCAGGGGCGGAAAAATCGTACATTTCGTCAATCAGGAGCAGAAAAATCGCGAATTTTGTCGACTGGCTTCGGGAAAATTGCGAATTTTGTCGATCAGGTGTTAAGAAATCGCAAATTTCGTTGACCGGAGACGGAAAAATCACGAATTTCATTGATCAAGCGAGGAAAAATCGCAAATTTCGGCTCATCCTCCCCCCTTCGTTCATGAAGTTCACGTTTTTTTTTCGGCTCTAGACATTTTCATGCCTATGTTTGTTTTTATCACTTTTAATAAAACAAAATTTACTCCCCCGAATAAAGTCAAGGAACCTTCTAAATAATCCTTACTATATCTCTGTTATATATACAAACGTAAATTGTTGAAATATCCTTTTCAACTAAATTGGATATGTTGACTGGGTAGGGGAACCTAGAGGGGTACCCCCCCCCCCCTCTGTAACCATAATTTTTATCTGATTATAGGCCGCAGATCACATCCCCAAAATAGAATTCTCTCTGTGTTATTGATGTGGCCCCCGACAACCCAGAAATTTTTGTAAGTGGCCCTTCTCTTAAAAGGGTTGTGTACCCCTAATTTACAGGGACACACAAAAATATTTGGTTACAGTACTGAATATGAATAATGATTGCTGTAAGTGTGTTTTCAGTTGTGGTACGCGATTTAAAATGTAACTATTTTTTGCATATTACTTGGTGAATATTAGTTCTATAGATCATATACAGGATTACACAAAAGGTCTCAAGTACATTTCCATTTATTGGCGGACATTGCTGGCTAGAAATTTTTAACTGCACTATGCATTTAATTTAATAGACTTTTAGCATACAACGTAATATACATACAAATTTATAGATCATATAGAAGGATGAACAAAAATTCTGACGTTTTTTAGATTATTGATCGTAATTTCAGTAATTGTAGAACAACTGTGTTATGCATTTTCTAAATTGTTCATTTAGACATCTTTAACCTTAATAAACTGCAAAGATTTATTATAATTGCTGAATGTGTTGGAAAAATATTACACAATTTTTGCAGGACGCATGATTTTTCGCTCTTGTAATATTTACTTAGGAATTGCAGTAGGATTTAGATTATTATGACTTCAAAAAAGTGATTTGGTTGACTAAAACTAAAGGCATTTTTCCCACTCAATTTTAAGTTACAAACAACTCCTAGTTAGCATATTTATTTATTTTTTAATATGGAACTAGTTTAGATACTGTACATAAAATAATATAAATATTTATTATGAAAGTAAGCAAACTACAACAGAAGCAGATTATATTTTAAATCAAGTGTTAGGGTGTATCAAAAGTATTTTCGTTTTTAGGATACCTATATATTTATATGAAAGGCTATAGATGGCACTACCTTATAATTAACGATCAGTGCAAAATGTTATACTAAAGAGTATATGTTCTTTCAAATTATATTACGCTGATACCTATTCTTTTATCTATTTATAGGTTACATAATAGTTGATACAAATATTGAAATATTATCCATCTTAAGACATTATTTTAAAATTGCTCATAAAGTTGTTGAAGCATCTCGTAAAATTCGAGAAGTTGAAGGGGATGATACGATCAGCAAACGTACAGCCCAAAACTGGTTCAAACTTTTTAAGGGAGATAACTTGTCACTTAAAATGAAACTCAGAAGTGAGAGGTTAATCTGGATACTTGTTAATCTGGAAGGTTTGAAGCAAAGAGTGGAGATTAAACCAACGACCAGCACACGGAAACTTTCAGAGGAGATAGGACCGTCTAATGACATGATATCCCAAATTTTACATAAACTACAGAAAACATACAAGAACTTTAGGGACGTCCTTTATAAACTGACTATGAAGCAAGCAAATTACAGAGTGGAAATGTACAAAACTCTTCTGGAAAACTTACAGGATTTGCGGTTTTTCAAACGCAAAGTGACATATGATGAGAAATGGATGTATCTACGGAACTTAGATAATCGAGAAATAATTGTTTGATGTGGGACAATCAGTCCAACATGTTACGAAACAAGCGCGGTTTGAAAAGAAGTTCATGATCAACGTCTGGTGGAATTTGGAGCATGTAATTCACTTTGAAATCATTCCACATGGTCGATCAGTCAACTAACTCTGAAATTGAAATTTACTGTGAACAGATGGACACGATGTATGCTTCTTTGAAAAGCAAATGGTCTGCATTAGTCAACAGAGAGAGACATCTTCTCCAACAAGACAATGCAAGACTGCACACGTCTCGCAATAAAGTAAAAGAGCTTGACGGAATTTACCTCATCTCTCACATAGTCCGGAGCTTGCTCCTTCGGTCTGCCACGTGTTCCATTCTATGGCATCGGTTTTTTTTTTTGTTTGTTTGTTGTTTTTTTTTTTTTTTGGGGGGGGGGGGCAGGTGCTTGTGTAATATTGACGATCTGCAACAGGGTTTTCTAGGCTTTTTTGTTTCCAAATCCAAAATTGAAATATTGCAACAAAGATTTCATTGTGAAAACGAAATTACATTTGATACAACCTAATATTTTACAAGCAACAAAATAGCTAAATGTGGTTTTTAGGCACGTAAGCCTAATTTTCAAAAAATAAATATTCTAATATTGTATTCCCTGTAAATTTCTCGGTAAGGGGCCCTTTTCCATCTCTAGCCGAGGGCCCCCAAAGGCGCCAGTCCGGGCCTGACTACACGTGATTATTTAAACAGAATTATTCCAATTGGTAAATAAATCTTATGAGATGCATTTTACCAATAGAGTGAAAAAGTGTCCATTTGAATTAGGCACCTGTTCTTTAAGCCAAAAATTGCACTTGATGTATCCTGTTGAGTTGATTCAGGTAACAGAGCTGATGTCGTAATAAAAAAAAGTTTGGGTGTATTAATTCTGCCCACTAGGTTCTTCCAGTGTAGTGTAATTATTGGCAAAGCATCGGCAGCATAGACCAAAATGCACTTTTTTGCTCAGTTTGAAAATAGCAAGTCATATTACAGTGGAAATAGAAAAAAAGATGATAATTCAACATAGTAATTCTGCTGGAAAAATTAAATTAATCAAACTGTCTTTTTTAATAGACAGTTTTTATACATTGATAGCTTTCATTTTTGTAATGCATATTTAAAAAATATTTTTGTGGATTGCTATCGATGAAAGTTTTATCCTTTATTTGTATCACTAATTCGAAAAAATCACCCTCGTAGAATATTTCTACCCTGAGGAGAAATATCTACCACCTAAGTTTATTTTGGGAACTATTCTTTTAAATTTCTGGTATAAGAAAGTATAAAATTTGCTTCTAGTAGTACCCCTGATATATGTATATATTTTTATATGTATATTATGAAGAACGGTAACTCTGCTTACAGTTCTGATTTTCAAAATCGATTCAGAAATTTCAGGTGTATTCCTTTAATTTCAAAATCAATTCGAAATTTATTCTTAAAAATCACTTGAAAATCGGCTTTTATAGAACTTACGGAAATGTTGTCTTTGGGATAGATATCTGCGCTAGCTAAATTTTCAGATTTATGTCCCATAAGACCATTTAATACCTCTTAATCCCAAAGTGGCAATTCTTATTTTTAGGGGGGGCAGTTTCATAATAGTTATGAACATATTCTCTGTTATTTATTTTGAAAAAGTAAAGTTCTAGACCAAAAACGGCAGTTATGCACTCAACATTCAATAATAATAATAATAATAATAATAATAATAATAATAATAATAATAATAATAATAATAATATTTTCTTTTAAATATTCAATTTGAAAAAATTTCTTTCGAAATTTCAAAATATAAGCCTTGTATCAGAATTATTTTCTAAAATTTTTAATATGATCAGACATTTTTATATATTTTACAAATTTTAGTATTTTAAAATTCTAGAAAACTGTTTTCACTTTTTTTTAATGCTGCTTGTAGCGTGAAACCAGCGGTGATGTCCAGGTTAAGGATATATTTTGGATTTTTAGTATGTTGGCATACTATAGCAACCAAAAGTTATATTATGGCGATGATTAAAGAAGAAAGAGAAGAAGAAGGGATGAACGAATACTTTAAAGTAATGAAAATCAAGAAAATATAAATATATTAATTTGCGTGATTTGTTTTACAAAAGTGTCTATGAACACATGTGATGCCCACATCACATAAGCCATGGCCCGTCAGTGCACCAGTGATAGCCCACCCAAATCAATGATTTTTTGTGATCCTTTTTGGCCGCCTTTGATCTCTGACTTTAATTAGACTTCTTAGCTTCTTTGCCTGCCTTCTCAGTTTATTTTATTTCCGGTTTTACCAATCTTTCTTTTTGGTTTGCTGCTTTTTGATGGACTTTTTCTTTCATCAGATCGTTGGCAATTTGCAGCTTCGGCCAACTTTGCGTTGTCAGGACGAAAGGCAATCTGTCGGACCTCTTATGCCCTTTCCTTACGGGACTCTGCCGCCACTCAAGGATTCCGTTTAACCAACGAGAGCGATCTTCAGGTGTGGAGGGGGAAAGGTATGAATTTTCGGTCTTTGAAAACTATCTTTGTTGTTAGTTTTCGGCAAGTGCTGAATGATTTTCATATTCACAAGTATATTTTCGATATTGTCGTTACTGGGGCTCATACTTAGTTTCGATATCCTGATTTCCACTAGGGATGGATCATCTTCTCTTGCAAGTCTATCGTCGTTTCTGTAAACCTGATTTGAATGTTTGATTTTGCTCCAGACGCTTACAAAAAGGCATCAAGTTTTCAGTTCTTCACTCTGTGGTTCTTTAGTATTTCCGCCTATTTTCACTACCACTTTCACCGACGACTTCACGGAAGTCTTCTATCAATAGATTTTCCAGAATTCGAGGCGTTCAATGACTTATTAAAACTAATAACAGTTGAAACATTGTTAATTATATGATCCTTGAAATTTGAATAGTGTACAGCGTTTTGTATTGAATGGATAAACTCCTGTTGTTTTTAAACAATTTTATTGCCATCTTCATATAGATTCTAGCGCGATTTTCAGATTGAGCGATACACACTTTAGTTAGCTTCATATGGATGTTTTTTGTGCCAGCGAAAAAAGGTGTCTAGTAGCAATTTGTTTGCTAAAAACATTTTTTAGATGACGCAATCAGTATAGTCAAAGGTTTGAATAATGTGGATAGTCTTTGGTTATAAAACCCTCAAAATTACCTGTAGAGGTTTCTAAAGTTCTCTTGCTTCATTATAAAAATGCACTTTTTGCCCTTCCAGAAATAAAATTACCTGCAGTTGAATATCGTTCTTCGCTAGAAAAGAAAAGGCGAAGACATTTCCTATATAAATATTATACAGACATACATATAATAAATACAATAAACCCAACTGGAGTGAAAAATTAGCCAGAGCCAGGAATCGAACCCGGGACCACAGTATACTGTGGTCCCGGGTTCTCAGCCCATATACTTTCTGACCTCCATCGGGATGAACAATGAACTAGACGTAGCGGTCGCCGGACATCGTCAGTTAGGAAAAGGATGAAAAGTAAAAAGTGCTTTCCCCCCGTAATTTTTTTTTTTTTTGCTAATTAAGAGACATTTAACAAGGAAAGTTCGTTTATGCTGAAAAGAGCGGAACATAAAAATTTTGGGTCCTAATGTTAGATTTTCATAATTTAACCAACAAAGATTCAGAAGATTTTGAATAAAACTCCGGATTGTGAAATCACCCATATAAATGGGAGACTGAAAACTATTGTGAAATAAAGTTTAATTATTATTGTTTTGTATGATGTGCACATCATTAAAAAAAATCGTGGCATACTCAAATAAACACGAAATAGTGCTGCAGAAACTTAAAAAAAAGAACATATTCCACAGAAAGTAAGATTTTATTGCTAAGATAATCGTAAAATAAAACAGGCATTTGAAAGTTTAACACATATGCAAAGAAGGAGGATTATTTTAAGCACACAGTAGAGCGCCGATTATCGGAACTCAAATTAATCGAACTTCCAATTATTCGAGCAGCCTATGTCTCTCATTTTTTTTTAACGGAACTTCCAATTTATTTTTGCTTAAGTTATAATCTCTGGCGTTCAGAAAATCATAAAAAGAGAAAAAAGAAAATTTTAAATGATATAAAAGTGAACAAAAAATATTTAAAAAGACGAAAAAAAAACTTTTTAAACACGCCAGCACTGACTGGTGCTATCATCCTAAGCCTGGATAAATTGTTAAGGTTTTAGTATAGTCAGGAACATCCCTTAAATTTATATAAAAATGTAGTTATCTACAATTGAAATTGTAATGCATGTATCATGGCTGCCACAGGCGATTATTTTTTAATTCTACCTCGCACAACTTTCTTAAAACGAAAATCTTTGACATGCAGAGTTTGACAGCATTCGCAATAAAAATACACTACAAAATTAATTTTTTTTTAAATAGTGGTGCAAATAAAATATAAAAATAGTCGGCTGTGGCAGCCCTGCTGTATTTATAATTTACTGTTTATATACCAATTTCAGACATTATTTCATACTTTAAAGACAATTTTAATCACTGTAATATATACTGGTCTGTTTCCATAAAATATGTTTGATGTATCATTTAAAAATATATATTATACGTCACATTTAAAAAACATATGAAAAAGTTCACTACAATAACCTTTTAGTTCATACTGGAACATCCTCAGTTGGTTGACTGAAAATCTTTCGTTTCTCTAATTATCTTGATTCAAGATCAGCCGATTCCCTCTTTTTTCTATTTTTTTTCTCTATTCCCTCTTTAAGTATCTTCATCCATGGAGAGTCAATAATTGCGTGTGTCATATAGTTACAAAGTTTTGTTTTAGAAGTATGAATACTTTACAAATATAGAAAAATACGAACTACGAAAATATGCATAATGCCCTCCTACTACATGAAGCTATAGATATTCATGCTTCTAAAACAAAACTTTGTAATGATATGGACACACGCACATATTGACTCTCGATGGATGAAGATACTTAAAGAGGGAAAGGGAAAATAGAAAAAAAGGGAGAAAGAGGGAATCGGCTGATCTCGAATCAAGTAAATAGAGAAAAGAAAGACATTATTCAGTAAACCAACTGAGGATGTTCCATTAGGCAAGAAAAAGTTATTGTAGTGAACTTTTTAATATGTTATTTAAATATGGCTTCTAATATATATTTTTAAATGTTACCTTAAATATATTTTATAGACACAGATCTGTGTATATTACAGTGATTAAAATTGTCTTTAAAGTAAGAAATAATGCCTGAAATTTGTATATAAACAGTAAATTATCCCTTAAATTGTCTGTCCATTTATCCGAACTAGGATCGGTCCCGACTTATTCGGATAATCGGCGCTGTACTTTATCATATACGGCGCTATGATAAACTTAAAATTTTAAAGGTGCAGAAAAATTTGAAATACAATTATTACATTACTGATAATTTTAACTTCATAACTTGTGTAATGAATCTATAAAATTCTTAGTTCTTATTCCTTTAAGAATTTTGCAATAAAATTTATTTGAAACACCAGAAAGATTTGAATCCCTTGAATCTGTGTGTTGTTGGGAAGAGCCCAAAATGCCTTGGGCAAGTAAATATTTTAGGAAAAAATATACTTGTTTGAAAGTCTCAAGCAATATTAATTTATCGTCAAATATAAACCATGGACAGAATCCACTTTCTTGTAGGAGTTGGTACAAATTTATAGATTTTAATCTACAATGACTTTCTTTTGAATGAAAGTATGTGAAAGAACCCATTAACATGTTTCAACTTGTTTTGATGTGGCGAGGATCAGGATCGAACCTGATCCCCTTTTCGCCCGGCCACGGCGTTATTGCCAAACATGATTTCTATTTATAACAGAATTCAACGTGTTTCGTAAGACTTCTATAACTATTTAAGTCATCCCCAAAAATTAAATCCTTGATACACCACTGGATACTGCAAGTAAAAAAAAATTGTAAGCCATATACCAGAAATGACTCTTGCTATAGTAAATATTGAAGTAGATGTAGAAGAGCAGAATGTAATGCTCGAAGAAAAGTGTTTCATTTTTAAATGATAGATATAGAAAGTTATAAACCTTTTCGGAGAAAATAAACCATTTTTTAAATGCTGGATCCAAGGAGGACGATCCTCTTTCGCATCCTGAAGCCATACGTAAATTGTACAATAGAATATTATTATACACAGGTTGCATTATAGAAAAATTACCTTAAGGCAACATTTTACATATTCAGAAGTGGATAAAAGCACATCCATTGGAATGCATCTAAACACTTACAAATCATTTCTGTTCTTTTCATCTTTATAGGATCTTCATTACTTCCAATAAGAGAATGTATGCTGTAGCAGGCCTTTAACCCATCAAAATTGCCAGAATTCCTTAAAAATGGACCAGATACCTCATCAGCCTCCTCTGTACGTATCTCTATATTGCTAAAAGATAAAATAATGTTACTGTTACTAAAACATCAATATGGAATCTTCTTGTGTAATACAGGCTATTTCAAAATCTTTAAAATATTTGGATTGAATAAATCTCCATAACTGACATACTTGCGTTTCGTTTCGACGAAAATGTGTCTCATAAACTGAAGTTTTGCTCAAATTTATGTTTTCCCAAAGAAAACGTAATTCCAACATATACAAAGAGTTACCAAAAACTTAAAATAATCAATTTTTTTACTTAATTTGCACACTTCAACATGTGCGCCATTCGTAACCCGATCCACATCATATGATATAAAACTTTATTTTACACGTTAAAATGAGTGAGGAAATTAGATAAATTTTATAATCCATAGATTCCTACTTTGGGATTTTAATGCTTTATTGCCGATTTATTTAAAGCACGCCACTGCAGCCATGCTTTATTTATTTCCAGTGCAACCCCCCCTCCTCCATGTATTTTTTTAGTGTACACACACATCTGACTTGTGTGCTTGACATCAGGTTTCCTCTTATAAGTCACCGTAAATATACAGGAACGCGATAGCACAAGGAAATTTACAACACCAGATAATTACATCCGGGAGCTCCACAAAGAGTGTGCAACGGAGTCAGCGGGATTTGAACCCGCAACCCGCCTACGCTCTCAAGCGATTAGCGGTGTGATGCCTTATCCACTCAGTCACGGTGCACCCCCCCCCCCCGTCTTTTTATGACACAGCGTCTTCCCTTGAACGAGTTTTTATTAGACTTTTTCCCACGTTTGAACCCGTTTCCACAAATTTTCTTCATAACACCTAATGGAGGATATTCAATATCCGTTTTGATCATGTGGTCAAGGCAAAAACTTCTAGCGTAAAAAAGGGAAGGCTCCGTAGACATGTAATGTAAATTCCTGCTAGCCAATGAAACAGTTCATGGGGCAAAGCAGCAGTATCTTCCCTTCTTATCAGTTAGAAGTTCCTTGAGTAAATTACCGGTATCACGTGACTTTTTCAGCCTCGAACCCATATTTGGAATATCCTCCATTGTGTAAATACTTATCTGCCAATCAAGGTAGAATGCCTCTACAAGAGAAAGGCGCCCTGATCACATGCTCAGACTGAATATTTTGTCCAAATTATGCGAGTACGCAGTACAGAATTTGGAGGTGGAAATAATCTCTGCATGAGTTAAATAGACGAATGAGATATCAGCAAACATGTGCTTTGTGTATTGTTTTCTCTAACGTCGTCTAGACCAATCAAATTTTAATTCTCGAATGTCACGAACTGTTTGAGGCATCCTAGTGGATAGGATCTCACCAATTTTGTCTTTCATTATTGCGCTTACACCGTTGGTCTTATAAGGTTATATCGTAGTGGTGGTTAGCACGAAAACCTCTATCGAACATTGAAATATTATATTATGAATTTGGAGATAATCGCAGGATTGTGGATAATTTTTTGTCATCTTAATTTACTCCATCCCCTTTTTAATGGCCAATGAAACTTAAGTATGAAAGAGGCGACATATGATGCTCAGACTGTGCTTAGACTGACGCGTTTGTCCAAATTATGACAAAACTAGGTATTATTTATATCAAAACTTGTAGATTCTCGCCTGGGCGTTTTTGATTATGCAATAGAGACAAGTTAACAAGCATTAGTTTGGCGATAATGGCAGAGTCACGAAGATGCTTGGCGATTTGCTTTTCGTCAAAATCTTCTCAACCAGTCAAATGTAATACCCCGTATGTCGCTTCTCTCCTATCTAGACACTTTATCATTGTCAGCTACTGCCTCTCTCTAAATTCCATTCGTTGTGGGAAAATTGCTCACGAAATGCATAGCCAAATCTATTTAAGACCTGTTTTTCAGTTTTTGGCTCATTCTTTTCTAGTACCGTCGGTGTGTACGCTCGACTGTCGTGGCCGGAAAAGGGTTCTTGTTAGAGCCATAGATTCCGGGATGAATAGGTGAAATTAGTGTGCCTGTATATAAGAGTGGCGATATACAGTGGTCAAATTGTTCTTAGACAGATGTGTTTATTCAAACTATTACAAACCTTGTCATTTCCTATTCCAGAACTTGGCAATACTCGCCTGGATTATGCGAGGGAGACAATTAAGAAGCAATAGCTATGTGATAATGGCATTCGCTTTTGTTCTGAATTATCTCAACAAATAAAATGTTATACTCAAGTGTGTATAGCGTATAGCTTCTTTTTCTCAAGTAAAGCTATTGCGTTTACATCTCTTCCGTATACTCCATGCCCATAGAGTATATCCTCTGGTCTTTCTCAATACAGGTTATACCCTGTATGTCACCTCTCATATCTAGGCTCCCGAGGGGAAAACACAATGGACGGTACACTGTCGGTAATGATCGGAGATATAATTTAGATCTCTCAGCATTCTTAGGATTTCTTTTAATCTACCTTTTAGATACCAGTCGGTGCTATTAGATTTTTAGCCATGTGTGGACTGGTACAGCGAAGAGTTTTTTCAACGCTATTGTTATTTATTGATAATGTCCAATGAGACTAAAGTACCTCGATATGTGATAGCGAATTATGAAATGTAAAATTTTATTGGCTGAGCAGAGATGTTATTTTGGAAAAAGAGAATCACCAAGAATCTTGACAATTATAGGACTATTGTTTTCTAAGCACGGACTAGACATGCACCCTGTAGATGTATATTTCGACACTCTCATATAGATATGCCCTGTAGACGACGCAATTTATTTTTGCCTTCATAGCATTCTTGAGTGGAATGTAGGGTAACTAAGTTTAAGCGAAATTAATATTTTATGTTTCTTTAAATATTTTTTATGTCCAGATTGGAAGTTTTTGTCCTGACTACAGCAACCTGCATTACTGCACCGTTGAAACATTTTGAATTATGCACTGGTGAATGGAGGATATTCCATCTACGTCATGATCACGTGGTCAAGGCAAAAACTTCCAGCGTAAACAAGGGAAAGCTCCGTAGACGCAATATAATCCTACGCGCCAGCCCGTGAAACAGTTGATGGAGAAAGCAGTAAAGCTTCCCTTCTTATCAGTTAGAAGTTCTTTTGGTAAATTACCTGCACCACGTGACTTTTTCAGCCTCAAAACCTGATTTGGAATATAGTCCATTGCATCACAAATTGGGATGCGATACCGCATAAATCAAAGCCTGCTTATAGCACCCTCTATTAATTTTGAAATGTGTTCGTATGAATGCAGTAGTTATTAAAAACTTGACATATTAAACAAAAATCTGATTTGCAGAACAAATTAAAAATCTAAATTTATTTCCTACATTGTTTAACACTTTCCGGCGCAGAGTAATTTTGTTTGTAGAATGATGACATGATGGACTGACACCAGAATTTAGAAACGAATTTTTTTAGAAAATAAATAATTGCTTATTTTCCCGTGCTTTTTAAAAGGAAATTTTTTATTAAATATTCTTGGTGCCGTTTGTTACTTTTGGAATTATAATTAAGTCCCTTTTTTGTGGACACCGCCCACTAAAGGGTTAAGATCGAGAAGACACAGGTATTAAGATATTTCATTCAATTAGTTCTACATTTAATGTTACATTTTTGTATCTAATAAGTTGAACCAATTAAATGTTAAAAAATAAATAAAATTCATACAATACGATACTTTAAAAACCCTAAAAACGTAAATTTCGTTCAAATAAAATTGAAATAAATCTTAGAGTTTTTCCATTTTTAATTTGTAAATATTTGTATTGCATTTATGATTATGGTGCATAAAATGATAATATGCATGCAAAATACAGAACTTTAAAAAAGTATAAGATTTATTTCGATTTCACATGAACGTAATCTATGTTTTTAGGGTTTTTAAAGTATCATACTGTATAAATTTTATATTTATTTTTAATGTGCAATTGGTTTAACTTATTTGATAACATTAAATGTACAACTAATTCAATGAAATATTTTATGATCTGCGTTTTTTCGGGATTAAACAATGGAGGAAATAAATTTTGATTTGCATTGTTATGTAAATTAGGTTATTGTTTGATATACAGGGTGTTTCTAAACTCATAGTACAAACTTTAAGGGTAGGTAGATCACACAGTAACAATCATTCATTGTATAGGAATGCATGGGACCAAGTGACGCATTAAGGTAAAAACACCAGGGGGCCAGTTAGGCCCCTTTTTTAATTTTCAAAATTTCTCATTCATACCAGAAAATTTTTATGCTATCCTTTTCTTGACATTTTATAATTATTTAACAATAACATTTTTTTTGAAAATTTTTGGTATGAAATCGAAATTTTTGAATTAAAAAAAAAGCGCAAAATTGGCAAACTTATCAAACGAAATACATGAATAAAAAAGATAAAATATTTATTTACAATGTAGTTTACAAGTAAATAATAATGCATACAATAATATTACAATAAGTGATCAAAATTGCGCCCACTAACTGTGATACATGCTTCGCAGCGTCGGTGAAACGATTGACGTACACTTCTAAAGACGTCATGCATTTCCCGCACACGTGCAGCAGCTTCGGATATGCGAGATACTAGATTTTCGTCTGAGTCAACTGGAGTCTCTTAAACAAGACTCTTCAGATGTCCCCAAAAAAAGAAATCACGTCTCGATAAATGTAATTGGGCAATTTCGATTTTTTAAATCGATTCAACCGATACTATAACCGATACTATAACCGATACTATAAATTTTTTAATCGATGTCTCTAAATGTAATATCATTTACATTTTCCTTCAAAAATTGAATGTAAAGTAGTTGGATGTGACAATCTCAAAAGTTTCTTCAGTCTCATACATGTTAAAACTTCAAAATTCACTATCACAGTGTGAAATTTAAATGATAACATATACCATCATAAGAATTAAGAAATTATAGGTTAGTTGAAGTATGTACGTTTTAAAAGAACATATAAGCATCGCATTTTCCCAACAAATCATTGAACTTCGGCCCACACCCTCTTAGATGTCTGCAATGGAAAATCCCAATTCATAGAGCATAAAAGCGACAACTGTCGGCCAGATACACCCAAGTCTAATGAGGAACTATTTATGTGAATGTATAACAGAATATGAAGTTTGATTAAATTCCGTGCATCTGTTTTGAGATATGGCTATAACGAATATCATGAAAAAATCAGTATAGCAGATTAACACGAAAACCTAATCAGGAACAACTTATGTCAATGTCTAACAGAATGCCTAGTTTGATGAAATTCCTTTCATTAGTTAATGAAGTATTATCGAAAACATCGTAAAAATCCTGAAAAACAGTGTTGAATTCAGGGGCTGGTGCGGCTGGGCAACACTCCCACCCCCCCACCTCGGAATATTGAAATGTTCCCCGGTAAGATTTGAGATTTTATACTTAATGGACAAAAGTCCATTTCCCTCCCTCCACCGGGAACTCTAGAATGACCCGGAACATAGCAACGCCCCTTGTTCGGTGATTTACACCGAAACCTAATAAGCGACAATTTATGCCAACGTCTAACTGAATGTGAAGCTTGATTAAATTTCGTGCATTAGTTCTTGAGATAGAGCTATTGCGAAATTCGGGAAAAATGCAGAATAGCAGCGCCACCTGCCGGTAGATTTACATCAAAACCTAACCATCAACAACTTATGTCAACGTCAAACTGAATCTCAAATTTGGTGAAAATTCGTGCATTAGTTCTTGAGATAGCGATCTTGCGGAAATCATGAAAAATGCAGCTTAGCAGCGCCACCTGTTGGGCGGTTTTCACCAAAAAGTAATCAGCCCCAATTTATATGAAGGTCTAACTGAATCTAAAGTTTCAACATATTCCATGCATTACTTCTTGAGGCCAACAATTTTTTTTCAGAGACAAACAAATAGACAGACAGTTTATAAAAATAGTCAAATCGTATTAGAAACAGGACCTTCCAAAACGAAAAACCCTTCGAAAACCGGAAGTCGAAATATTTCATGAATCCAAAACTTTGTTTTTGTAAAGACAAAAGAAAGTAAAAAAACAAGAAAAATCATGCGTTAAGCATAGATTATCAAACACTTTCCGAAAGTTCCTGCATGCTTTAACAAAACTTCGATATTCAGAGAAATAAGGTATATAAGAGAACTAAGTAAACATTACAGAAAACACATAAAGCATTTGAAAAACTGATTTCAGAAGTTACCGTCCATAGCAAATATATATTCCAATTCTTTTGAACGGCCCTGTATTTCATCTGTAGATTGATATATAGGCTATATAATGGTGAAATTTAGTTTTGCAAGAAATCACATAACAGGTTGAAATTTCTCTTTCAGCAATTTATACTAATAGATGGAAACATACTTGCATACTTTTGTACAACTCTGTAGTTAATCTTGTATATTTATTACACGCCACTATTTAGCTAAAGTTTAATCCAAAGTAAAACACTCTTAAAACTACCAGAATCAGGTTTCCAGAAATTATCATTTATAGACGGCCATGTATCCCATTCTTTGCATGACCTTGTATATCATTTTATATATGTTCTACAAACATTTCTTAGTAAACTAAATGCAGTTCAGCGTAAAAAAACCCTAACTCATTTTAAAATCAACTTTAAGCAATTTGCAATCATACCCAGTAATCATTACGAATTCTTTTGTGTAGCCCTGTATATCAATTACAGCATTTATGCACACCATATACAGTGCATAAATATAGTGAAACATAAAAGCACATAACATAATTAAAAATGCATTTCCAGCAATCATCGCTACTGTACAGTACTATTTACTGGAATTAGAGCGCGTACAGAAGGATGGACAAACCGAAGACATAAACACTTTTAACCTTTGTTGGAAAGTGTTAACAAACCGTAGTCATAAACACTTTTCAACTTTGTTGGAAAGTGTTAAAAATGAACAATTCGATTCTACCCGTAACGTAGGATCAGAAATGGCGAATCGATGTCGATCTTTAGATGTGTGTAGAATCGTTCTTGTTTTATTTACTTCAATTAAAATCGCAATGAGGACGATTTTTAGATGCGGGTAGAATCGTTATTCTTTAATTTATTTCAGTTCAAATCACATCGCGCCCTATCGAAGATTCGAGTTGAATCGATGTTTCCAATTTTACTTTTTTAGTGACACAATTGCTGTAAAATTTTGTATAAGAGTCTTCATAGGTGCAATTGTAATTATATAAATACGCAGCACTTATAGTCGTCGTTCAGTCCGTCCGTCTGTCTGCCCATCCGTCTGTGTTTCTGTCTGTCCGTCCGCCCATCTCTCCGTCTGTCTGTCCGTCCGTCCGCATATAACACAGCCAAAACTACCCAAACGAATGGTCTGAAATTTTAAATATATAATTGGTGCAATATTTTGTTGAGCCATTTCAAATTTTATGTAAATCGGATGAATAGTTTGATGACAAGGACAGTCAAAATTTTCCGTTACATTACGGTCAATGGGAAAAAATTATTACAAGTGCATTTTAATGATGTTACAGCCTTCCGAATGGTCTGTAATTTTAAATATATAATTGTTCCAAAATTATGTCAAGTCATTTAAAAATTTTTGAAAATCGGATGTATATTTTAATTTCAGGGACAGACAAAAGTTTCCCGTTAAATTACGGCCTGCGGGAAAAAGTTATTTCAAGTGCATTTTGATGATTTTACAGCCTTTCGAACAGAATGAAATTGACATGCACTTATGAAGTGCACGAAAATAAACATTCAGTACAATATGCGGTGCAAAAAATATTTATAAAACTAGTTATAGTACTAACGCACCTCATTTGCCACGTTTGACGTGGAATTTCGAACTTTTTTTTTCTAGGTTAAATCATTGTTCAATGCAGGAATTTTTCTCCGGGGGGGGGAATTTTGAGACTCCGGTCTGGATGGGGGCGATATTTTAGTTCCGTAAGGGGATGGATGCACATTTGTCTATTAAAAAGCATAAAATATTAAAACTTCCGGGAGGAAAATGTTCCTTGGAGATGCCCCCGGGTACTGAATTCAACACTAGGTTAAATCACTATACTTTTGTTTAGAAGCCTAGTTATTCGGATGACTAGTTTATTATGTTGTAATTTTCAAGTTCTTTCCTACTAATCTCTCTCTCTTCACCCTTCCTGACCAACCTTAATTTACAGGGCCGTTCAAAATATGCATGCGATTTTACAAATGTTCTATCTATACTTAATATTATAAAGAGATAAAAATTGTTTACTTGTAGGAGGTAAACTCTGGAACTACCGAATCGATTCCAAAAGTAAAGGTATCAAAATGATGATGTTAGTCCAACTTAGAACATAGGCTATATCTTATGTCCGTGCCACTGGCCAAAAGGGGGTGCAGGAGCAAAAAACGGTCTAAAAATGCGATTTTTGTGTTACTGAAAGGGCCTAGAAACATGAAATTTAGTATGGTAGTTACTTATAAGATACTAATGATCTCTAAGGACATTTCTTAAAAAATCGAAATTAAAATGAGGTGAAAATGCGCGAAAAGCGTTCTAAAAAACGTTCTAAATGGCGATTTTTACGCAATTTCAGGAAGTACCAAACGGATTTAAAAAATAATGGTGTCAAAATGATGGTGACAACACTTGCTCTAACATAGGCTACATTTTATGTCGGTGCCACTACCGCTAATGGGGGTGCAAGAGCAAAAAAAAATCGTTCGAAATTGCAATTTTTGTGATCTCTAAGGGCCCAGATACATGGAATTTGGCATGGTAGTTACTTATTAGATATAAATGTTCTCTAAGAATATTTCTTTTAAAAAAATCAAAATTTAAAATGGGTGAAAATGTGCAAAAAACGTTCTCGTTCTAAATGGCGATTTTTACGCAATCTCAAGAAGTACTAAACCGATTAGAAAATTAATGGTGTCAAAATGAGGGTGAGAGCCCTTGCTCCAACACAGGCTACATTTTATGCAGATGCAATTAACCCCAAATGTGGTTCATGAACAAAAATACGTTCGAAAATCCGATTTTTGTGTAACTGAAGAGCCTATAAACATGAAATTTGGAATGGTAGTTACTTATATGATATAAATGATCCAAGAACATTTCTTAAAAAATTTGAAATTTATAAGGGTTGAAAAGGCGCGAAAAGAGTTCTAAAAAAGTTCTAAATGGCGATTTCTACGCAATCTCAGAAAGTACCAAACCGATTTTAAAAGTAATGGTTGGAAATTGTTGATGACAGCCCTTGCTCCAATATAGAATCTACTTCATGTCGGCGTCACTACCACCTTGCGGTTGCATTTTAAAAAACGTTCTAAATATTGATTTTTGAGATACTGAAGGGGCTAGCAACTTGAAATTTGGCATCGTAAATACTTATGAGATGTAAATGCTTTCTGAAAAGAGTTCCTTAAAAATTTTAAATTTAAATAGGTAGAAAATAAACGAAAAGCGTTCTGAAGACGTTCTAAATAGCTATTTCTACGCAATCTCAGGAAATATAAACCGATTTCAGAAGTAATGGTTTTGTATTGATGGTGACAGTCTCCGCTCAAACATAGCCTATATTTTGCGTTATCACTACCACCTGGGGGGTTACAGGAACAAACAATGTTCTGATTTGCCTTTATTTCTGTTAAAGAGGGTGTCTAACATTTTAAATTTGGAATTATAATTACTTCAAAGATGCAAATTCTTCCTAAGAGTAGTCGAAAGAAAATTCCAAGTTTAAAAGGATGAAGTGAGCGAAAAGCGTTCTATAGGAGTTCTAAATTACGATTTTTATGCAATCGTATGAAATACGAAACCGATTTCTAACATAATGGTTGCAAATTGATGGTGATAGAACCTGCTCAAGCATAATCTACATTTTATGTCGGTGCCACAACCCCTGAGTGTTGCAGGAGCAAAACACTTTCTAAATTGCGATTTTTGCTGTACTGAAGATGCTAGGAACTTTAAATATAGCATAGTAGTTACTTATAAAATATAAATGTCCTCTAAGAACAGTCTAAAATAATTTCGAAATTAAAAAGAGGTGTTGCGAAGGGAAGGAGCGAAATGCATTCTAAAAGAGCCTTAAATTACGATTTCTGTGGAACCTCTGGCAATAATAATCCGATTGCAGAAGTTATTGGTTGCGAATTGCGAGTGATAGTCCCTAATCCTATACGGGCTGTATTTTTAGCCGGTGTCACTACCACCTGTTTGGCAGAAACAACAAGAATGCTTTAAAAAAAATCTAAATTTCGTTTTCTATAGAATGTGAGGAAATACCAACCGATTTCAAGGCTAATGTTGGCAAAGTAAAGGTGACACTCTCTGTTTCAACATTTTTCGAGATACTCTATTTCAATATTTCGGCATTTTATGTTGGTGCCACTAACACCAGAGAGGGGGTAGACCGTTTGACAAGAAGCTTGGAATTTGACATGATGGTAAATTTTAAGACGTAAATATGTTAAGGTGGTTTGAAAAATAAATCAAAACTTCAATTGAATACTGAATTGAGAGTATAAAAGTCTCAAAATACTTTCTAAATTATCATTTATTTGGAATTACTTTTAGTTCTTCTTATTAAATAAAATCTCATTTCTGTATATTGCAGTTTTATAATGAAGTTTAGTCAAACTCTGGCTTAATTTGTAATTTTTGAACTATTTCAAAATGTGTTCTTCTAATAAAAAATACAATTTTTAATTAATTTTCCAACTACTTTTCAGCAGTGAAATTACGCTTGAAATTATTGAATATTAAAGACGTGAATTATCACTTCGCTAACTAAGAGCAAACTAACAGAGTGAAAAATGACCAAGCCGGGAATCAAACCCGGGCCCCTGGAATAGCCCTCCAGTGCTCTACCACTAAGCCACGAGGACGATGCCCAGCTTGGAATCTCTCACTCACATAAGTCGGTAAGACTGCAACCGCAGCTATTAGATGGAAATGTCTTCATGAGCACACAATATTGCTGCGTAACATGAGACGCTAATGAACCCAGAATATACACTGCTTAAAAGTAGTTGGAAAATGAATTAAAAATTGTATATTCACCGATGCTGGGTTCATTAGCGTCTCATGTTACGTATCATGTTACGTATATTGTGTGCTCATGAAGACTTTGCCATCTAATAGCTGCGGTTGCAGTCTTACCGACTTATGTGAATGAGAGAAGCCAAGCTGGAAATCGTCCCCGTGGCTTAGTGGTAGAGCACTGGAGTGCTATTCCAGGGGCCCGGGTTCGATTCCCGGCTTGGACATTTTTCAACCTGTCGGTTTACGCTTAGTAAGCAAAATGGTAATTCACGTCTTTAATATTTAATAAAAAATAGTCATGCAAATATCACTTGGCATATTTCAACTATTACACTAGCAAAGCTGGGGGGCTTGCTAGTTTTATTATAGCCACATTTTGAAACATTGACCAAAGATACATTTGACGTGGACCGTCCGACCGTTTGGGGCTTACCTGACACCTCGGGAGGCATATTTTTTTTCTTCCAAACCATATCGTGTAGCAAATCGTTGGAAAACTTTTAATGTGATCTTTTATTTTCTGTGTGATGATGATTTCTGTTTGTCTGTCCGTCTGTCCGTATGTCCGTCTGTCCACGTTATAACTCTCGTAAATATACTCGGATTGCCGTGATATTTTTGGATGTTATTAAGGTAAGTAAGTAAGTAAGTAAGCACCCACCCTGGGAACCCGCTTTTGGCTTATGGTTAGGTGTAACCCCCAAGCCCAGGGCAGGGAAAAGTTTTACTACCTGCGGAAACAAGCCCAGAACCCCAGTCTCCGGGAAAGAAGACTTCGGAACGACCTGCCTGACACCCCGAAGAGAACACAAGAGGCAAGTGCCGCGTCCCCGGACCGCCTGTGAAAATTTATTATTATTTAAGATGGCGATTCTTCACCAATCACAATTGGCTGCACTATTGTTTCAGGGCGAGACTAGAAATGTATTACAATTATGATTTATATGTTTTGGAATTTGTGTACTATTTGAAAAATTTTTAAGTATTTACATTCATCTTTACTTTTGATAAGAAATATTTTTTCCCTTTTTTCCCCCTTTTAAACAAAAATATTTGTACTTATTTACAATATTTCCAGTAGTATTTAAGTTCTTAAAAATAAAACAATCTCAAAAACACTCTTCCATACACCACGTGGACCCATGATTTTTTTTTTTTTTTTTTTTTTTTTTGATAAAGTAGTATAATAATTTAGAGATATAATTATTTACCAGTAAATAAGTTTTTTTTCCCTCTTTTTGACAGAAAATATGAAATACACGGAGTGATGGTAGAACTGAAAAGACAATCACAGGACAAATTTAAGCCCAACGAAGGTGGCCCATAACTGGAGGCCATCCCCGCCGCAGCAGAAATATTAGGACAAATGCTGATACACTTATTATGATAAAAAAGATATGAAGATAATGAAGTAAAATTGTAAATATGGTTAAATAATTTAAAGTTCTATGATAGTGATGTAGATGATACAGTGAGGATACAGTGAGGATAGTCCTCTGAGTAATTGTTCTAGATATATAAAGTTCAGATTAGACAAGGTCAAGGTCAGAGTCTGTTAACTCATAGTACGATCCCTATTTCATACTACGTTTGTAGCATGCTTAGTTCATTTACAGGAACAGCGAAAAGTATTCCTTTACATTACGGCCAATGGGAAAAAATCGTTTCAAATGATTTTTAATGATATTACACACTTTCAAGCATAAAATAATTGATATGCACTTATGAAGTCCACTAATATAGCTTTAATAATAAAGCTTTCTGAAGAATATGCGGTGTAAATAATAGTTATTATTCATTTACAGGGCCACACAAAAGAATACCTTTACATAAGGATATAGGGGGAGAGGTTGTTTGCGGTGTATTTTACTTATGCCAAAATATTTCATATATAATGAAATTGATCAAGTTCTCTGAGGTTTACTATAAGTTATTTCATGCATAATAAGAAGTGCATAGCCATTTACAGGGACACACAATATATTTCAGATACTATATTGTGTCCAAAGTACTGTACATAAGTGATGATTGCTGGAAATGCATTTTTAATTATGATATGCGCTTTTATGTTTCACTATACTTATACATACTATAGGGTGTGTATAAATGCATATACATATACATTCATATACAGGGCGACACAAAAGGATTCGTAAGGGTTACTGAGTATGAGCGTAAATTGCTTAAAGGTAGTTTTTAAAGGTGTTATGAATTTTTACGCTGAACTGCATTTAGTTTACTGAGAAATGTTTGTAGAATATAGATAAAATTGTATACAGGGTCATGCAAAGAATGTAATACATAACCGTCTATGGATGATAGCATCTGGAAATGCGATTTCAGTAGTTTTAAGAGTTTTTTATTTTAAATTAATTTTTTTGGTAAATAGTCGCGTGAAATAAAGATACAATTGGCTATGGACGGTAACTGCTGAAATAAATTTTTTAAATGTTTTATGCGTTTTCCAAAATGTTTTCTTAGTTATCTTATTTACATTATTTCCCTAAATAACGAAGTTTTGCTAAAGCATCCAGAAGTGTTGGAAAGTTTTTCATAATCTATGCTTAACGCATGTTTTGTTTCTTTCTTTTTAGGATATTTGACTGGCTTTTGTATATGAGTTTCTGCACTGAGCAGACTATTAGCTCATGAAAAAAAAATTTTTGTTATCGTTCGTTCATGGCAGATAAAAAATAATACATACTCATATATAACCACCCTTTTCCTACAAAGTATCTGTATTTAGACATTCTATTCAAAGAGCTTTCACAGTCTGTACTTCCGAGCAGTTAAATAATGCGATAAATAGAAAATATGATATTTCAAGAAACGATGGATATAAAGAAAGCACCATAGTAAGATTAATTATGTGCTTAAAGAAAAAGAAGAAAATAAATTCTAATCCTCAAAATTCCATGTTATCCACTTTACAATATTTTCCTTGGTTCTTCAAAATATTGAAATTTAAACTCAATAAATTCAATATTTCCCTTGTTGCAAAACCTTCCATAAAATTTAAAAATATATAGTATGCAAGAAAATAGATTCAATTGCATCAAACCAATTATCAGGAGTGTATGAAATACCTTTCGCCAAAGTTGGAACAATACAATTTTATAAGGTATGAAAAGCAGAAAACTTCAAACTAGAATCAAAAAACATATAGCAGACATCAAATACAACAAAAGAACTACAGCGTTGGCCAAATTATGGAGCAAAGACCTTTACAGATTGATTTTGAAAATAGTAGAAGAATTTATCCATCAAAATTTTATTTACCATCCATTATCCGGGAATCAATAGAGATATTTTTACGCAGTGAGAATATTTGAAATGATTCAGTCTCCCTTGAGTTACCTAAAACTTTGACAGAGATGCTATGCGGGTTTAGAAACAATTGTGAAAATTAATCCACGCTCACAGATATTATTTTATTTTATTTTATGTTTGCACTGGATTTTATTATTCATGAAGTTTCGAGATATTATTTACCAAACTCTTCTTTTTTTAAAAAAATTGTGAAAAATATTTCTATTGACAAGGATCTTGAGAATGTTTCCGTTTGTGCGATGAAACATATATTGATCTAACTAACGGTATTTTTTAACTATATTTTTTATCACTATTAGGAATTTTTAGCTCAGTTTGATTGCTCATATTCTATCCCAATTGGACTATGTTATTTCCACTATATTTTGTAAAATTTTCTAAAACTGGCGTTAAATTTAGTAGCAAACACTGCGTGATATATAAAAAAACATGCAAGAGTACTAGAAAACAGAAATTCTGCTTTTACAGAATTTAGTGTCGCCCCCGATGAAAAAAAATATATGTATATATAAACAGTACAAAACATATTTTAATTTTAAGACTTAAAACACACACTTTTATTTTATGTAAAATGATGTCATATTCGCATCCGCTTAAGAATTCCACATTTACGGTCCACACTTAAACATCTACAGTAAAGCAGGCATAGGATGTCACTGTCACAAAATAATACAAAAATGCAGCAAAAAGATGTCGTCATTTAAGAAACTCGACAACAAATCAACTATCTAATGATTCATAGGCCTTCATTTTTTTTGTAACATTAATATAAATAACTTAAAATTAAATATAGTTTATAATAGTTCCATATTTTATTTGAAATTGTTCGTTTTCAAAATAGTACGTATTTTAATTATATTTTCTTTTGGTTGTTATGAGAAAATGGCAACAAAAAGGTATAATTGCTATTTTCCAACTATTTTCCCTTTACTTTCTGCATAAATGGAATACTTGAGTTGCCAAAATTAAACAAACGGTGATCAAAACTACAAAAAATGAATATTTCAAAAATCAATGGAGATACAGTTTTCAAACAAATTGCATTTAAAAGTACTTTTTTTTTTCCAATACGATGGTATAAAAATTGAAAATGTGCGGTGCTTCGAAGTTTTAAAAAATGCTATAGAATATTTAACTGTAAAATGATACATTTGCTTTGTGTATTGCTGACTTCTATAAGGTAACGTTATTTTTTGGACATAAAATAAGCTGGAAGAAATTAATAGCATACGTGCCGGGGGCTAATAAAAAAAAATCGCTATATCTGCATGTGTATGCATGCTCTCGGGCAGGGCTCGATATACTCAGGCCGTTTGGTTGGTCTCCCTGCCTGGTCAGAACTTGAACTTGAACACGCATGATGTTCTTACACAAATGGATACACACATTGTACAATATCAACAAATTCGCATACCGTAGCGATAGATCATTTCATACATTTTATTTTACAGGGTGATCACAAATGTTATTATATTCCTTCGATTTTTGTTGGCCCACCAATTGTCCTCCAGATCAAATCGTCGCTGATAAATATGAGGTCAAACATATTCTTCCTAGTCCTGAAGTTCCAGAAGAACCCGCTGAGTATATCTTCAAATATTCGACAAAATGTCTAAAATCGAAAATGTCAGGTGATTAATAGCCTGGCTATTAATCACCGGAGTATTTATAAAACATTTTACATTGTATTAATTAAAAAATAGTTCCTACAAAAATATTTCATAAAAAATACATTTCACACATTTTTCTAAACCATGCGTTTCTCTTATTATTTTGATTTTGAAATTCCTGACTTCTATAAATGTTCACATTTAATTATTTTTTCTGTAGCGTACACCGATAACCACAAGTAGCAGAAAACAAAACGGCACGGCACTGGTCACTACATGTTTTTTTTATACTTTGTAGATACAGCTTGAAGTATGTTTTTTTAGGTTTCTTTAACGTAAACGTGGGATTTCTTTTTATATATATATATTCCTCAAATTTGCTGCTTTTTTTAGGGGGTGGGGTGGTGTTGCAGGGATATAAACTAAAATCCAATTTTCTTTGTCTGGGATAACTTTTTCTTACCATATGTTTTCTTTTTATATTATTATTGTAATTTTTATAAATTTTCTAATTCCATACATTACATATATTTTTCACTTAAAAGGTACTTTTTATGCACATTTCCAAATTCACTCCTATTCTAGCATCTAATTTTTGGATCATTTGAACATTTTGGAGAATCGAAAGCTCTACACTTAATTAAAAAATGCATTATATATGCAAAACAAATTTTTCTGGCACATTGCATGGTAATTTTTAGAAGGTGGTTTGGTGTGGTGTGTGTGTGTGTGGGGGGGGGGGGATTCAAATCTTTTTCATTATTTGCTGCATTATTTTTTTTTCGCTATCACTTTATATATATACTTTTGTTATTCATGTCTCAGTGTCTCCTATTTAATTTTTTTTTATCTACTTTGTAGAGGTTATATGTTAAACTTTATAATTCGGCAGAAAGGGAGCTAATTTTTGTTGTGATTTATATGTGTGAATTTTTATTTATCGCATTTGATTAAAAGTTTTTAAATAGTAATTTCCATGCTCTCTTGTGTTTCATTTTGGATATGTGTTGATACATATGATTACAATGAAGCAGTGGCGGTAAAATATATGCAAATGCATCATTTATTTCAACCTCACCATGCAGAAGATTTTTATTGCAAACCATGATGTGCGCTTTTCTGTTATTTTGCTGCAATCAATGACTTTCTCTTTACATACTACATATAAAATTTTTACACTGCAATAATTTTCTTAATCATGTCCTTCTTTTATTTATTTTTTTTTTTTTGATATACTATTAATGTTGAAATTATTATTTTTTTTTCAACTTATTTTTTCTGCCGATGACCCCGAAAAGCAAAACGGCAGTGCATGGCGACATATGGGCACTGCATATTTTTTATACTTTGTAGATTATTCTAACAGTCTGAAGAACGTTTATTTATTTATTGTTTCATTTCACGTAAATGTTGGGAGTGTTTTCTGATTTTTTATGTTTTTCCAAGCATACTTTTCTTTTGTTTGGTGTGTGTTTGTGTGAGAGGTGTTATAAACTAAAATGAGCATTTTCTGTAGAATACTTTTTTTCTTATTATACGTTTTCTTTTTATTTTATTACTATCTTTTTTTCTTACTTCCATACATTATTTTTTTTTATTACAGAACTTGCTTGAGGTTGTTCTGCTTTCCGGAATCTCACGATGCTTCTATGAAGCTACAGGAATTTTCTCAGGTGATATGATGAAGGTCTATGGGTCAATATCACAAAATACAAAAATTGCTGTCTGAACAATAAAATTTCTATTTAATATTATATAATGCAATTTTATTTTTTTTACACTCTAATAAAAAATATTCTTATAAGTATTTACAAGACATATTATATTCATAATCACACAAAAATAAAGCAATTAAAAGACTTAAAATTTCAGATTGTCATTTTCCTGGCATGTCACACTGCGATGTGTGCAAAGTAAAAGGTTTTCTGCTATCATGTACAAATATCTTTTTCTAGTTTTTTTTTTTAAATTTCTAATTAATAATTATACCTTATATAACACACATATGTGGAAGGTAACAAGTTCTGGATTTTACGAATAAATTACCCAAATTAAAATACGATTATCACTGAAAATGAATGTCATTGTCCTGGCCTGCTCAATTTAGTTCTTTATTAGGTATAAATATGGCGCTGCAGAGTCACTTTTCTTGTTCTTGACATAGTTCAAATCAGAAATAGTAAAATCATTGCTACCAGCAAGATCTCTTAGATATTTCTTTGAAAATAATGTACTTAAAAGCTTTGTAAAAATTGAGTAGACTTTTATTATGTCAATTTCCTGGTTTCTATAAATTACAAATAAAATTGAACATTACACTGAATTTGAGGTATTATAGAGGAAACATGTTCCTTTAAACAAAATTAAAATGCTAGACCTAAAAAAAAAAAAAAAAAAAAAAAAAAAAAAAAAAATCAGGAATGGGAGAAATGTTTTAAAATGTAATTGTTATTATCCTGGCATACATATGCAACGAAAATGACATGTAATTATAATTACATAAAAAGGAACTTAATCTCTTCAAACTTTAACAATTTTACACATAAATTCCTTTATTCAACTGTTCAATCAACATAAAAAACAATCAGAAACTTTGAAACGACTTAAATTTTCAAATCGTTTGTTTTCAAAATCTCACATTTTGTGATATTCACCCCTATACTCAAACAGATATTCATTATATTAGCGCTGTTAATCGCAAAATCTGTGCGTTTTCAATTTCAATAGTTGATGCTCAATCTTTAAATAAACTATTAATCAGATTATTATTTTATATTAATGTTTGATGATGAAATTATATAAGTATGGATGTTTTAAAGTGTATAGTTATGAATTATTAATTATTTTGCATTTAATCATATTTCGAAAGAAACTGCACACATTGGTAATTTTATTCTCTTAACAAGGGCTTTGTGAGGCAGAAATCCAAAGTACAGTTCGAATACAGTTAGACCATTTTCATTCCATATTTTAAGACAGTACTGGCAGTTACCCGTGTCGTCGTTCACGTACGATTGACACGTTTAGCGCCACGTCAGTCACCGGTGACTGACACTGAACATTCCGTTTAGAACGCGCCATTTACCGATGACTGACGGTCTAAAATATGATATAAAATTAAAAATATATACATTGTTTTAAGTAATTATTGAAAATTTATTTAAAATTTACTTTCTTAAAAATTACTTAAAACATTGTAAATTTTTCAGCTTCAGTGGAAAACACCGTGGCTCTTAACGTCTTAAATAAGATAAATACATTAAATAAGAAGAACATGTCATTCCTAATAATGAAAAACGTATATAATTAACCAAATCTTTATCACATTTTATAGGAGACAATGCGGTATTTCTTATATATATAGGCCTTAACATAACTCAGCCATAAAAAGTGAAGTTTTGTGCCAAATACTATAAGTAATCGCGAAAATGAAACTGCAACCAATGAAAAAAATCGTGAAAATCGACGAATCTTTTTTCGTAGAACGAAAAAACTATGCTGGGAGATTTCTCTTAGAACAGTGTATTTAATTTGATATTTGGTGTCAAATTTGTATATCTATGCATTGCATTCACTAAGACAACAAAAATCCATTTTATAAAAAAAGCACTAAAAAAAGACTTTTTAAAAAATGACAACGTAATTTTATTTTTCTAAAGGTAGAAGATAAGTGGAATTAAAATCTGGTTGCCAAAACACGATTTACAAACGTGTTTCTAATCGGAACGTACGAAATCTGTACTTTTTATTGCGTTTCCCACGCTCCAATATACTTCCATTTTTCTAGCCAAATTTCAATACTGATGTTCATCTTTAGGTTTTATGAACGAAAAAGCAACTTTCTTTTAAAAAATAATATAGTTTTTATTAATAGTTTCTTAAATGAACGTCTTTAAGAATTAATACTTGTTAAAAATTGTTTTTTCTCATGCAATCGAGTTATTTTTTTAAGATTTTAAGGATAAAAATATTTTTTCTCGCTATGTCATTGTGATGTCATTTTTAACATGGATTATTTTAAGGTTCATATTGTTGACATCTAAAATCCATTTTCTTTTCAAACTATTAAAAAAAATTTCTATTTAAATTAAAAGTTTAATCTTTATATTAGCTGTGCGCAGACGGTAAACCATCAAGAATTGTTAAAAATGTTCTTTAAATAATGAGATTTAATACTATAACAGAATACTTTTTTTCTTTTAACATCAAAGCATATCCGTTTTACTTTCCGTGACGTCATTTGTACTTTCCGTACTTATTCAAATTCAGGCAACTTATGATATTAAGAAATACTTGAACAGTTCAATCTTATTTCCAATATGACCTATCAAAACCAAATTCATCTTTTTTTATTCTTAATTTTTTATTTCATTTTCTTTTTGACGTGAAAATCTTTCAATAGAAAATTAATTGTTCAAAGGAAATTTTTATTCTTGGTTTGAGGCTAATTATGACGTCATTTTCGACATGGATAATATCACGAAACATATTATTGATATTTACAATCCATTTCCTTTTCAAACTTTTTTCAAGGATTTTTTTTAATTAAAAATTAAATCTTTACATTATCTATGCGCAGACGATAAACCTCCAAATAAACTATTGCTATGTTTCATTTCTTATTTAATATAATTCGTAGAAAATATTGCCATCGCATATAAAGTATTAAAAAACTTAGCTGTGAGATAAAGGTATAAATTATAACTATAATATACAGATGCAATAAAAAATACAACATAGCAGCCAGCTGTTTGGAATGAGTTTCCAAGCAAAACGTCATGATTGTCTTCGTACTGAAAGCATCTATTTTTAATTTTTTTATATTTCAATTTCTTTTTTCACTTGGAAATCTTCCAATAGATAATTAATTATTGAGAGAGAAGTTATTATTCCTTATTTCTATTTTTTTTCCACCGAAAAAAAAAAAAATAATTGAATGTTAAAAGAAAAAATGTCAATTGAATTCCCTATGAAAATCATGACATTTTCAAATATTAATAAAAATATTTGAATACAATAATTAAAAATTAGCCTATGTTTTTTCCGGGCTATAATAAGCAAAGATACAAAGACATTAATTCATAAGTTTTGACGTTGACTTCATTCAAACTTTCACATTTATAATGGGACACACCTTCACATTTATAATATTACTAGCTGTTACCCGTGACTTCGTTCACTTAACACTTTAAGAAGAATAAATGTGTCAGTTAAGAAACAAATTTTGATAATTAAAAGCATATACAATTAACCATTTATCACAATTTATAGTAGAAAAACTTCTGAAACTCCCAAGTGACCTATTTTTGTTTTTATAGTATCATTTAAATTTCTTTCATGAGCTTGAAATTTCATACGCCTTTTCTAAGATTAAATAATGAATAAATGTACATCACTGTTATTCTATTTTATCATTTATAATTATTATATTTTACGTGTCGGAAACCGCTGAATTCACCTAATGAAGAGATGTTTAAAAGAAATGTTAGATTGATGTTATAAAAATCTACAAAATAATTGAAATAAATAAACAATATTATGACTTAGTCTGGCCAAACTTATACAACGAATATTATTCATACCTAAAGTTTAACTTTAACTATTCAAATTTTTGGAAAATTAAACTTTATTACAATAAGTAATCAGTAACCTGATATTCAGATAATAAATTATGAAGTTATAAATTGAGACTTTGATCTTTGAAATTACGAAATGAAAATTCGAAAAAGTTGAGCCACTATGACGCAATGATTTTTTTTTTTTTTTTTTTTTTTTTTTTTTTTTTTTTTTTTTTACAACGAAATATAAAATGTACGTCATTTTTACCGTCGCAAAATTTACATGCGCAGTTTTCATATTGATATTCTCTATTTTAAAAATATTTTAACATGCAATAGTTAATAAATAAATATCCAAACATGATCTCACTTTTGCCAGTTACAATTTTCCATGTGAACATTCGCACTCTTGACATGATGTTTTAATCTCTGTCCCAGCGAAATCAGGAAATTTATGCTTTTCGATGCATTCGTTGGAAAATATTTAGTTTTATCAAAGAAAATACTCATTTCCTTTTTACTATGAGAGCATTTTAGCTCACTGAAGCCCTTTGAGATGACCGTCTCAGTCTCATTGTCTGCGTAATGTAAAATATATTAAAATATAATAGCTTTATGAGTAAAAATTAGAAAAAAAAACAGTTATCTTTAATTGCAATGAGAAAATGCCAGCTGTAATTATATAGTAATCCCGATTGTTTCTCTTCTATCTGTAACGATGAAAGTAACCCAGTTGCCAGTACTATGAAGAAATTTCCTAAAATTATTTAAACATTATTTAACATTATTTAAAATTAAAATTAAAATACAAAAAAGGGATTATATTTTTAAATATCAAGTGCGGGCGCATATAAAAATAGACCGGGAGGTAGAAGCACAGACAATCACCTCATTATGTTCACGGCTGAAATTCCAAAATTAGTTAAAAATCGTTTCGCATATTAAAATGCAATCGGCCTGCCAAATCATATTTTGGTGGAAAACACCCGATTTCAGTGCTTGACAAGTAGGTTTACCATTGTATTTTCCTGCATGCAAAAGTATGAAAATATGCAGGACTGGGTATTCTTGGAAAAATACAGATGGTACATCAAATGATATATTTACCGCTCGTTCATTTATATAACATAAATGATAGAATGTATGTTTTAATTTTATATTAATATTTTTTTACTTTATGAATCATGTAAAAATATGTATTTATATTTATTTAAAACATGAAATCGCTTAATGAAATCTAATATTATTGTACAATTAAATAAACATTGAAACATTAATTTTATTAAATGCCAGATTTCAAGTAAGAAATTGTATTTCAAATGTAAGCTAAAATTTCATTCTGAAATAATGCGACTTTTGATGCAAAACATTGTTTCTGAAAAGTATATTGTTATTTTAGTATTTTGTTTCTAATTCCGAAGCTGGCGATTTGAAAGTGTCATTACTTTGAAAAAATTGAAATAAATATATATTAATGCGTTCTAATAAAAATGGACGCTTTACATGAAAAAATATATGCTATTTTTACCCGATAGAACTTTTTACTAAAAATGCCATTGTGAAACGTTTAATCTGCCAACATTTAAAAATAATTAATTAAAATAGTATATGCTTTTTTAAAATTCAATTCGTACGAAGACGGGGCAATAACTGTCCACTTAAATGCACGGAAGTTACCTTTACATCCTTAGTTGTAAATGCCAATTTGTTGACAGACGATTTTCGCTTCTATGGAATAAATTCATACGTAAAGCTTTAATGTGTCGAAATATGTTTTTAGTGTTTGTAAAAATTTACTTTCATTTCAATTTTAAAGAGAAAAATTAATTAATAAATAAATAGCGTCAAAAAATATATTAATCCGTTTTATTTTCCCCTTTTTTCCGTAAGAAAATATCTTGAATTTTGAATGAAAACTCTCATTTGTATGTAACATATATTCACACTTTTTAATCCGTATTAGAAAAAAAATATTCATGTTGTTCATTTTAAGTATGACGCCATTATTTATCTACTTTCAATCGTTACTGATATTCATGCCCCTTGTTTTTTTAACGAATACTTGAAAATGCCTGTTTTATTTCAAGTACGACGTCATATTTTTCCAAGCGAAATATTTTCTTAATGATATAATGCTTTTTCTTTATTATTTCTTCTAATTATTACGCCATTTTAGACAGAAAAGCTTTTATTAACGTAACGGATATCCATGCTTTATGTATAATAAAAAATATTCCTTTTTTTTCAAGTATGACGTCAGATATTTTCTTACGAATTCTTTGTATTTTTATTTGTTTCACGTGGAAATTGTTCAACTGAAAATTAATTGTCAAGGAGAACGTATTATTCCGTGTTTTGATTTTCTTGGCAACTGTAAATAAAGATTCTTAAACATTATAGAAAATTTGTCAATTGATTCTGTATGTAAAATAATGATATTTTGAATTATTAAGAGAAACATTTGAATAAAATAAATTAAATACAGCCTATGTTCATTTCTGAGTTGTACTCTATCTAAATTTAAAGATACAAACGCATTAATTCATCCGTTTCGACGCTGACTTCATTCAAACTTTCGGACACACATTCGCATTTATAATATGATAAGGATAAGGATAAGAATAAGGATAGTAGATTGATTAAACGTATCAGAAATCATCCTCTTTCAAACAGGAAAATAAATGATAAGGAACACAAACCTTTTAGATATGTTTAATACATTTGGGACGCTTCCTAAGTTTAATATCCACTCAGCTTCGAAGTTTTCTGGAAAGCTGTGGTAATATTCTTTCTTTGGTATCTATCAAAATAAATTTTAATAAGTTTTAGCTGCATAGAATAAGCAAATTAAAGTCATTATTACAACATTTCATACGCTAAAATGACCGTATATTAATTTTTTACCAAAACGAATAAAAACTAGTCATTGGGGGCCAACGTAATACTTACCCATCATGAATATAGATAATATAAAATATGAAAATAAAACATTTTATATTTACTAAGCATTGTACCATGTTACTTTTATTCATAATTTATTTCATTTGGACTTCCCTAAATATAATTAATATAACCCCTTAAGTTAATATTCCTTTTTGTTGCATTAAAATATCTCAATTTGTTGATTTTCTATATAGTCCAGGCAATAGGGAATTTTACATAGCAAAATTAATGGTAGTACTGGAAATCGGCTTTCTAGATGTTTTTTAGCTCGCTGAATCCGAATTTGTAACTTCCCACCAACATTTCCCCCGGCAACCTCCCCAAATTTTGGTGAAAAGACCCCAAAAAAGGTTTGTATTAAAAAGAATCAATTTTTTATTGTTTTAGAGAAAAAGTATCTAGAAATTCAGAAAGTAGACAAAATTTCCAACAAATTAGATAGATGACATTATCACATAGGATGAAGGGGAAGGGGGGGGGGGATCTGCCTCGGAACATGCGCCCGGTGCTGCGTAAACTAAGTTGCGCAATTCCACTTAACCACTCACACGTTTACATTCGCCCTCCCATCTCCCCTCCGAACTTTCTCTGTAAGGTTTTCTTTAAGATTTTTGCGTCGCTGAATCCAAATTTTTAACTTTCCCCAAAAAATTCCCCCCCCCCCCCGAAACCCCCGCAAATATTTGATTTTAACTTAAATTTCTTATTTTTTAGGGGAAAAGCATTACGAAATTCAGAAACTAGACAAAGTTTGCAACAAACAGGATATATGACATTATGAATTAGGATGAACGGGGAGGGTGAGGGCTGCCTCTGAACATGCACTGCGGCGCTACGTGCACTAAATTATGAAGTCCAGGCAATAGGGGATTTTATCTGGGAAAATTAATACTAGATCTGGATTTCGACTCACTTTATGTTTTTTGGGTCGCTGAATCCGAATTTGTAACTTCCCACCAAAATTTCATCCGGCAACCCCCCAAAAAATTGATTTTTTGAAAAAATTTGGTTTTTGAGAAAAGTGCGCGGGGAATGTTCCGAGGCAGCCCCCTCTCTCCCCGTTCATCCTTCGTCATAATGTCATCTATCCTATTTGTTGCAAATTTTGTCTAGTTTCTGAATTTCGTAATGCTTTTCTCCTAAAACAATAAGAAATTTAAGTAAAAAACAACTATTTTGGGGAGTTTTCGGGGTAAGTTAAAAATTCGGATTCAGCGACCCAAAAAACTTAAAGTAAATCTTATAGGGAAAGTTCGGAGGGAAGATGGGAGGGCTAATGTAAACGTGCGAGTGGTTAAGTGGAATTGCGCAACTTAGTCCACGCAGCACTGCGGCGCATGTTCCGAGGCAGATCCCCCTTTCCCTTTATCCTAAGTGATAATGTCATATATCTAATTTGTTGCAAATTTTGTCTACTTTCTGAATTTCTAGCTACTTTTCCCCTAAAACTATAAAAAAATGGAATCTTTTAATAAAAACTTTTTTTGGGGGGCTTTTTACCAAAATTTGGAGGGGTTGCCGGGGGAAATTTTGGTGGGAAGTTACAAATTCGGATTCAGCGACCCAAAAAAAACATCTAGAAAGCCGATTTCTACTACTACCATTAATTTTGCTAGGTAGAGTCTCTATACGGCCTCTATTGCCTGGACTAATAAGCAAGTAAACGCTATTGGTTTACAATGGAAGTCTATGGGAATTTGGCGAAATATTAGAGATACCGCCAATTTGGCGTCACTTTTGGTGACTCAGTTTGGACGCCAAATTCGGCGATATACCGCCAAGTTGGCGACAAACTTGGCGGTATTTGGCGACAGAACAGGTTCCCACCTATGGTAATCCCCCTTATAGGCATGGAGAGGCATTAAATTCTTGACATTTACGATAAGCCATTATTGGCATTTAATCTTATAGTTTGGCGATAGTTTTTTAGCCGGCGGGATAATCGAGTAGTACCGAATTGCGTATCCTTATAACTCCTATATAAACATCCTTATAACTCGAAAAATTATAATCCTATTAACTAACAGCCTACTGCGTCGGATTAAGCGTCTCATTTTCAATTAAAATATATCTTTGAAATGAAATTTGAATGAAATACAGGGTCATGAAAAATGAAAGAGTGTAATAAATAGAATTACAAATATCTCGGCTACTAATTATCCGATCGAGTTCATTCCTGATGCAAAGTTTATATTTGTTTACTATCATTTATATTCCCTCCTTCAAATAAATAATTTCGAAAATTTTTGTATACCTTTTATCAGAACGAATATTTCTAGAGTCCGGAAAAAATAGTTACGGTTAATCGAGGTTACTGATTTTCAATAGTCGTCTTTCCATTATTACTTCCTAAGTACAAAATTTCAAGTCTATATCTCAATTTGTTCGGTAGTTAGAGCGTTTACAGACACACACACGTACAGACGGACGGACAATTTTTTTTTTCTAAAAATAAGTTTTTCGGAATCTCCAGTCTGAACCGTGTAAATCCGTCAATTTTTTTTTTTCGATTTTTAAAACGATTACAAGACTTACCCTATACTACGTATGATGGGTAAGTAACCAGAATGTAAAATCATGCATCAAGTATAGATTATAAAACACTTTCAAACACATTCAGAATACTACAGTAAGTATTTTACAGTTTAATAAAGGGAAAAAAGATGTCGAATTTAACAATTAGTAAAATGCATAACACATTTGAAAATAAAATTTCACCATTTACCATCAACAGTCGAAACAGTATCTGAATTTGTTGTGCTGCCCTTTATCCTCTAATAAAAGTATGGAAATTTAGGAAACTCATAGAACAGTTGAAAATGCCCCTTCATCAATTTCCACCAAAAAAGGGATAAGTACTTTAGTTATTTTCTGCAGGCTTACTCTATATGATCTGTACAATTTAAACACACAAATAGACTGGTAGGAAAGAGCACATGCAATCACCCCATCGAGTTCACAGCTGAAATTCCAGAATTAGATAAATATTGATTCGCATATTAAAATGCAATCGGTCTGCCATGTCATATCTTAGTAGAAAAGACATGAAAACCCTATTTTAGCGGTAGGCTCGTAGGTTTACTATTGTGTTTTCCTGCTCCCAGTCCTCCATGTTTTCATACTTTTGGATGCAGGAAAACATAATGGTAAACCTACGAGTCAACCGCAAAAATCGAGTTTTCAGGTATTTTCCACTTAGATATAACTTGGCATACTGATTGCGTTTTAATATGCGAATCGAGATTTAACTCATTCTGGAATGTCGATGAGGTGATTATCTGTGCTGCCGCCTACCTGTCTATAAGTATTTTTTTTTTTTTTTTTTAATTTGGATCTTGTAACGTTAATTTATAATTCCATATTATCATTAATATCTCCTGAAATTTTAATCCAAATGTGAAAACTTTTTTGTGTGGTTGTCGTACTAAAAAATCCAAGCATAATCAAATTGAATTTTTAATTTTAAAAACTTTATAATATGAATTATGAAATTAATATTCGAAGAAAATATTAATTGCAACCTACAATTTTTTTATAGATTTATATTTATTACGTTCTGCTTTATGCAAATCCAAAATTTCAAATTTTTATTCCAGGTAGTTTTCAAGATACGGTTAAAAAACTTCAAATGCTGGTATATATATACATATATACATATATTACTCATGTTATTGAAGTATTTGGGCTGAAATTACGGTGCCTCGCTTAAGATCAACTTAGAGCGTAAGTCTGTCTTACAACGTAAACAAAGCGTAAAACTTATTTCAGTACCTTGTGATGTCACGTTAACCTGAATCCTTTCTACGTTCATGTGCTATGCAAATTATCAAAAGAGATCCTGATATTGCTAACAGTCTCATCCCCGAACTCTCCCTTTCCGCTTTTCGGTGTCTTTAATTTGTGTAATTTCACTCTTAAATTTGTCCGGTTTTAATTTTTTTAAACAACTTGGAAAAATGGTTATTTTCCTCGTCAGGGTAGGAAATCAAAAGCATATCTGAAGGTTTTTATTGGTTTAATCATTATTTTATTAGTTTTCTGATAGCTCTATACAGTAATCTGTATTTCCCTTTACTTTCAACACAGATGGATACCTTCTGTTGCCACGATGACAAAAAAGTAAAAAAAAAACTACAAAAAAAAAAAAAAAAAACTCAGAAACAAATTGAGATACAGCTTTCAAACAAATTGCATTTAAAAGTACTTTTTTTCCTGTATACGACGATATAAAAAGTAATATTGTGGGATGTTTAGAAGTTTAAGAATGAAATTTCCTTTAAAATGGGCCGTCAGATTTCTTGGAAATCTGACGATGGGAAAGCCTTTTCTCGAACAGCCAATGAAATGCTTGGATAATACATAAGTTTCCAGTGGATAATACATACGAGTCGCAGGCGATTTTTGTCGCTTTGAATTTTTACGTGAAATAACACTATTAATGTTTAATTCATGGCGTGCGTAATGTAGGATCAACACCGTGCGATTTTTTATGTCTTAAATTTTAGTCTTTGAAAAAAATCATTTTCCAAGTGGTCGTTGTAATTTGTTAGATTGCATTTTTTTTTTTTTTTTTTTTCAATCTTGCTTCCGCAAGAGTCTCTTATACTCGAGATGTGCCTGGGGGCTTATGAACCTGGCTTCACCAGAAGAGTCGGAATAAGAGTAGAATAAAAGGCTGCGGACGGAAATGGGTCGCTCGCTAGGTAGTTGTAATCAAGTTATTTTGTGTGCCCCTGCATATGAACGTGCATGCTATACTCACCATATTGTATAGCATCTTGTAGTAAATCTTAACGATATATTTCAATTTAAATATGTTTGAAATAGTCTAACGTGAAAAAAATGCACTGTTAAAAATTTCGTGCTACTTTGAACAAAATTTTGTGCTCAGCAGCTATCACCAGCTGCCACCATAGGATGGTTCAACCGAAGCTCCAAATGTTGGAGCGAGATTTCATCATCTTATTCGAAAAAATGGAACTATGGTTCAACCGAAGTTCCGAATCTGGGAACCAGATTTCACCATCTCATTGTGGCAGCTACTAAGCACCAAATTTCGGTTCAAAGTAGCACAAAATGTTTAACAGTGTACGCCGCAAATGGTATTTTCCCGTAGACTTTAAAGTAACGAATTATTTTGAGTGTATCTTTAAATGAACAATAAATGCATGCCATATTTCATAGTGAGCATTTTGTGGTTAATTTCAGAGATACATATAAATTTCAAAGTGTTTGAAATCTTGAAATAACATTAAAAATCATCGCAAATGATTTTTCCCTGTAACCCGTAATGTAACGGATTTCTGTTGAGTGTCCCTGTAAAAAAACTATAAAGGCTACAGACGTTAAGGTTATCTGAGCGAAATATGCTGGCTGGTTGTCGGCCCAGTTAGCTTAAATGGAAAAGCATTGGCCTTGTAAGCCAAGGATCTGGGTTCGATTCCCGGCCTGGGCATTTTTTCGCTCAGTTGGAAATATTCAATTCGTACAGACGTTATTTTCAATACTGAACACTCCATAGATAGTCTCATTAACATATACATTTAATGACAATCTTCTTATATTTACGCCAGTTAGAGCACTGAGAGACCAACAAACAAACAGGATTCATAAACACTTTTCAACTACGTTGGAAAGGGTTAATAAAAATCTCAATGCAATGTTTTACACGGAAATGAATCCTTTGAATATTTACCGGTGTAAAATATGTTATAGAAAATAACTTTATTGCATTCTTTAATATTATTTAAAAATATTTAAGGTTTCGATCAGTCCGTCTATATCTATGAATATTTATGCCCCACCAGTCATCGAGCGAAACAGTTCATGGTGTAAAGCAATAGTAGCTTCCTTTCTTATCAATTGTGAGTTCTTTGGGTAAATTATCGGTGCCACGTGACTTTATTCAGCTTGGAACCCAGATTTTGAATGTAGAACCCATTAAGACATCTCATTCTCGTTTTAGGCTCTGAGTGAATTGCGTGTTATATTGAAAATATGTTCTTAATGAAGAACTGATGCATTAAAACACTAAATAATGCAGCACTTATGCACCATTTAGCATTATTTCGTGATGCATTATTTAGTGTTTTAACCAATCAGTGCTGCATTAAGAATCGTTGACTCTGCAAAACTGCCAAATGTGTGGAACGAACTTAATTAAAGATTTGCTGTTAGTCGTGTTCCGACAGGTTCACACACAAAACATTTGTAACTGAAAATAACTTGGAATGAGCCTCTTTATTTTCTTACTAGCGAACTTGCCCGGCATTGCCCGGGTACGTCAAAAAACAGCAGGAATTACGAAAAAGCTCTGAAAATCACAATAAGATGTCGCAAAAAATTTTTAAATCGCTTCTCAAATTTTGAAAATAGAAAAGAAATTATATATTGTGTTCGAAAATTGCAAGTTGATTCCTTTCACCTATGTGAAAAAATAGTAGCAAATCGCTAAAATACACTAAAAATCACATACAAAGTTGCCGAAAAAATCGAAAATTGCTATACGAAATCCGAATAAACTTTATTGAAATGAGGGCAGAATGTACTTTAGGTCAAAAATGGAATGTCAAAAAATTGCAGCAGATCGCGAAGAAACGTAAAAATCACAAAAAGTTCAAAAATCACGAAAGTCAAAATTTACTATAATTGGATAAAAGTTTCAAACATAATTCCTTTGACCTGTGGGCTCTCTTAAAATTTATGTTTTGGAAATCATGCTAAGCATTAGATCATGCTACTTTTATTAGTAATTAATTTACTTGGACTCCCTTAAATATAATTAATATAATCCCTTAAGTTAATATTAGTTTTTGTTGCATTAAAATATCTCAATTTGTTGATTTTCTGTAAGCAAGTAAACTCTATTGTTTTACAGTGGAAGTCTATGGGAATTTCACGAAATATTAGAGATATCGCCAAGTTGACGTCACTTTTGGTGACTAATTTTGGTCGCAAAATTTGGCGATATATCGCCAAGTTGGCGACAAACTTGGCGTTATTTGGCGACAGAACTGGATCTCCCCCTACGGTAACTCCCCTTATAGGTATGGAAATGCATTACATGCTGTTCAATAATCGTATAAAAAATTCGCTAAAAATTCAAAAATGGCTGTACGAATTCCGGATAAACTTTTTTGAAAAGAGAACAAAATTTACTACATTGGATTAAAAGAAAAAAACCGTATTCTTTTCCCTAATGTGGAAAAACCGAATTAATATTAGTTTATATTAGTTACGAGTTAATATTAGTTTTTGTTGCATTAAAATATCTCAATTTGTTGCTTTTCTGTAAGCAAGTAAAACCTATTGTTTTACAGTTGAAGTCTATGAGAATTTGGCGAAATATTAGAGATATCGCCAAGTTGGCGTCACTTTTCGCGACTCATTTTGGTCGCCAAATTTGGCGATTTACCGCCAAGTTGGCGACAAACTTGGCGGTATTTGGCGACAGAACTGGCGACCAATTTTTAATTTTGGCGGTATAATCACGTCATCCAGTTACGGGATGAAATCATTATGCAGAAGAAGATTTTTAGGAGCACATTAAGGAATAACTGATCTGCCTCGACATTTCTTGGTACGATAGTCGCAGCAGCGGGCGTCAACTCGTCATTTTGGCGTCACTATTACGTCATCGAGTTACGGGATGAAACCGGTGCCAAATTAAAGGTAAAAAAAAGTCTTTTAAGAATATTTTGGTCTGCCTGCGCATATCCTGATACAAACCCCCGGCAGACTAAAATCTATAACAAAAAATACGTCAAAATGTATAATTAAAACCCTATAAACGTAATATTTTACATTACATTGCCATATGTATTACTTCGATTCAACTTTCAAGATGAATTAAGGATTTAGGAAAAGATTATTAACAGTACGTGAGAAAATGACTGATTCGGCATGACTTGGTACAAAGCGCGAAGAACGGGGCGCCAATTCGTTATTTTGACAGCGTTATTATGTCATCGAGTTACGGCTTGAAATTTTGGCACATTAAATATTCCGATAAGTACAATACGAATATTTCAGTCTGCCTTGTCATATCTTGGTAGGAGATGAGCAGAGCGGGGCGCCAATTTTTAATTTTGGCGGTATAATCACGTCATCGAGTTACGGCTTGAAAATTTGGCACATTAAAGGCACAAATCAGTACAATAAGAATATTTCAGTCTATCTCGTCATATCTTGGTACGAGACGAGCAAAGTGGGGCGCCAATTTTTAATTTTGGCGGTATAATCAAGTCATCGAGTTATGAGATGAAATCATAATGCTAGGTAAGATTTTTAGGAGTGCATTAAGGAATGACTGGTCTGTCTCGACATTTCTTGGTACGACAGGCGCAGCAGCGGGCGCCAACTCGTCATTTTGGCGTCACTATCACGTCATCGAGTTACGGGATGAAACCGGTGCCAAATTAAAGGTAAAAAAAAGTCTTTTAAGAATATTTTGGTCTGCCTGCGCATATCCTGGTAGAAACCCCCGGCAGACTAATATCTATAACAAAAAAATACGTCAAAATCTATAATTAAAACCCTATAAACGTAATATTTTACATTACATTGCCATATATATTACTTCGAATCAACTTTCAAGATGAATTAAGGGTTTAGGAAAAGATTATTAACAGCACGTGAGAAAATGACTGATTCGGCATGACTTGGTACAAAGCGCGAAGAACGGGGCGCAAATTCGTTATTTTGACAGCGTTATTACGTCATTGAGTTACGGCTTGAAAATTTGGCACATTAAAGGCACAAATCAGTACAATAAGAATATTTCAGTCTGTCCATCTTGGTATGAGACGAGCAAAGTGGGGCGCCTATTTTTAATTTTGGCGGTATAATCACGTCATCGAGTTACGGGATGAAATCATGATGCTGGACAAGATTTTCAGGAATACATTAAGGAATGACTGGTCTGTCTTGACATTTCTTGATACGACAGGCGCAGCAGCGGGGCCAACTCGTCATTTTGGCGTCACTATCACGTCATCGAGTTACGGGATGAAACCGGAGCCAAATTAAAGGTAAAAAAAAAAGTCTTTTAAGAATATTTTGGTCTGCCTGCGCATATCCTGGTATAAACCCCCGGCAGACTAATATCTATAACAAAAAAATACGTCAAAATCTATAATTAAAACCCTATAAACGTAATATTTTACATTACATTGCCATATATATTACTTCGAATCAACTTTCAAGATGAATTAAGGGTTTAGGAAAAGTTTATTAACAGCACGTGAGAAAATGACTGATTCGGCATGACTTGGTACAAAGCGCGAAGAACGGGGCGCCAATTCGTTATTTTGACAGCGTTATTATGTCATTGAGTTACGGCTTGAAAATTTGGCACATTAAAGGCACAAATCAGTACAATAAGAATATTTCAGTCTGTCCATCTTGGTATGAGACGAGCAAATCGGGGCGCCAATTTTTAATTTTGGCGGTATAATCACGTCATCGAGTTACGGGATGAAATCATGATGCTGGACAAGATTTTTAGGAATACATTAAGGAATGACTGGTCTGTCTCGACATTTCTTGGTACGACAGGCGAAGCAGCGGGCGCCAACTCGTCATTTTGAAGTCACTATCACGTCATCGAGTTACGGGATGAAACCGGTGCCAAATTAAAGGTAAAAAAAAGTCTTTTAAGAATATTTTGGTCTGCCTGCGCGTATCCTGGTAGAAACCCCCGGCAGACTAATATCTATAACAAAAAAATACGTCCAAATCTATAATTAAAACCCTATAAACGTAATATTTTACATTACATTGCCATATATATTACTTCGAATCAACTTTCAAGATGAATTAAGGGTTTAGGAAAAGATTATTAACAGCACGTGAGAAAATGACTGATTCAGCATGACTTGGTACAAAGCGCGAAGAACGGGGCGCTAATTCGTTATTTTGACAGCGTTATTACGTCATCGAGTTACGGCTTGAAATTTTGGCACATTAAACATTCCGATAAGTACAATACGAATATTTCTGTCTGCCATGTCATATCTTGGTAGGAGATGAGCAGAGCGGGGCGCCAATTTTTAATTTTTCCGGTATAATCACGTCATCGAATTACTGCTTGGAAATTCGGCACATTAAAAGCAGAAATCAGTACAATAAGAATATTTCAGTCTGCCTCGTCATACCTTGGTACGAGACGAGCAGAGCGAAAGTAGGAAATTGGCGCCCCGTTCCCCTCACTTTGTACCAAGTCACGTCGAATCAGTCATTTTCTCACGTACTCTTAATAATCTTTTCCTAAACCCTTAATTCATCTTGAAAGTTGATTCGAAGTAATATATATGGCATTGTAATGTAAAATATTACGTTTATAGGGTTTTAATTGTACATTATGACGCATTTTTTTGTTATAGATTTTAGTCTACCGGGGGTTTCTACCAGGCTATGCGTAGGCAGACCAAAATATTCTTAAAAGACTTTTTTTTACCTTTAAGTTGGCACCGGTTTCATCCCGTAACTCGGTGACGTGATAGTGACGCCGAAATGACGAGTTGGCGCCCGCTGCTGCGACTATTGTACCAAAAAATGTCGAGGCAGACCAGTTATTCCTTAATGTGCTCCTAAAAATCTTGTCCTGCATCATGATTTCATCCCGTAACTGGATGACGTGATTATACCGCCAAAATTAAAAATTGGCGCCCCGCACTTCTCGTCTCGTACCAAGATATCACGAGGCAGACTAAAATATTCTTATTGTACTGATATGTGGCTTTAATGTGCCAAATTTTCAAGCAGTAACACGATGACGTGATTATACCGCCAAAATTAAAAATTGGCGCTACGCTCTGCTCATCTCTTACCAAGATATGACGAGACAGACTGAAATATTCGTATTGCACCAATCCGTATGTTGAATGTGGCAAAATTTCAAGTCGTAACTCGATGACGTAATAGTACACACAAAATAGAGAATTGGCGCCCCGTTCTTCGCGCTTTGTACCAAGTTATCCCGAATCAGTCTTTTCCTCACATACTTTTAATATGCTTTTCGTAAACCCTTAATTCATGTTGAAAGTCGATTCAAAGTATGGCAATGAAATGTAAAATATTATGTTTATAGGGTTTCAATTGTGCATTATGGCATATTTTTTGTTACAGTTTTTAGTCTGCCGGGGGTTTCTACCAGGATATGCGCAGGTAGACCAAAATATTCTTAAAAGCCTTTTTTTGCCTTTAATTTGGCACCGGTTTCATCCCGTAACTCGATGACGTGATAGTGACGCCAAAATGACGAGTTGGCGCCCGCTGCTGCGCCTATCGTACCAAGAAATGTCGAGGCAGACCAGTCATTCCTTAATGTACTCCTAAAAATCTCCAGCATTATGATTTCATCCCATAACTCGATGACTTGATTATACCGCCAAAATTAAAAATTGGCGCCCCACTTTGCTCGTCTCGTACCAAGATATGACGAGGTAGACTTAAATATTCTTATTGTACTGATTTGTGCCTTTAATGTGCCAAATTTTCAAGCCGTAACTCGATGACGTGATTATACCGCCAAAATTAAAAATTGGCGCCCCGCTCTGCTCATCTCCTACCAAGATATGACAAGGCAGACTGAAATATTCGTATTGCGCTATTCGGAATGTTTAATGTGCCAAAATTTCAAGCCGTAACTCGATGACGTAATAACGCTGTCAAAATAACGAATTAGCGCCCCGTTCTTCGCGCTTTGTACCAAGTTAGGGGCTGTTCAAATATTACGTAAGCATGTTTTTGACAATTTTTGACCCCCCCCTCCCCCTTGTCAGCAAAAATAAGCAAATCGCAACACCCCCCTTAATAATTACGTAAGAAAATTGCACCCCCCCCCCCTCCACTTAAAAAAAATTTAGGATACAATGCAAATAAAAAAAAAACTCTACTCGACTTAAAAAAATAATAATAAATGCTTGTTTTATTTCCTTACAAATCTATTTAAGAAAATTTCTTAGATCACAATTTTAGAAGAACTTAGCCATTTGAAAAATTTAAATTTGAACAGGCCCATATCTATTCCGATGCTGACCAAGGCTGCTCAAGCCATTTTACCTTATCTGTTATGACATTGGTTTCCAGTTTTACTTTATTATCTTCATCGCTTTCTTTTCGGATGCAATCTTGATCAACTTCATCTTCCTTGATACACTCGACATCTTCTGTATCTTTCACGAATTTTACGAAGCACATAAGTTCATTTGCTCGACGAGCAGCAATTTTCAATGGTCGTATAAGGCAGGCCTTCTCGCTTTTTTCACTGTGCTGAATTTTTTTGCGTCTGTTTGCTGATTTCTGAGATGCATGATATTGGCCCCAACTTCCACAAGTTCTTGGGGATAGTTGCAATTTTATGGAAGGGCAAAAACAATCATACAGCATCTTTAAAAGTCCCTTTGCTGTAATATTGAGATATAAGGCCAGATGGAGACTTAAATCTATAAATTCCCCCTCCTCACTTGTAATGATGTCATTTGACGATTGTATCATTTTAATTGGAGGAGGAATAAATCGTCCTTTTAATATACGAAATAATCCACTACGTGCAGGAGAGCAACAATTCTTTTCATCGCATTTTATTATTTGCAGCAAGTATGGATTTTCTTGTAAGTGCTTCGAATACCAATCCAAGTCATAACCAAGAGAGTCTGGCTCGCCTGAATCAACATATGTCGCAGTAACATGATAACCGTCAATGTTTAATGAATTCCAGATATCTGCGAGAGTTTTACCAGCATATGCAAAGTTATTTTGCTCTATTTTTTCATCAATAGTGCTACCGTTCTCATCGAGATGGGAACCATACTTGTCATAAGGGTGTATAAGACCAGACAGTTCGCAACTGAGTGGTGCCATTCGGATTTCTACTCAGTTATGTGCACTTCTTCCAGGAGCATTGCACGCAATGAAATTTCCATCCAAATCATGCTTTTTGAAATGGTTAATAGCAAACGATATAACTTTCTGGTAGCGGGGATTCTCGTCTGGAGCTCCATCAACCGTAACTATGATTACAGGTTTCATGAAACCCTCTTCTGTTTTCACTAATTTTTCAAAGTCTTTGAGTATTAATAGAGTTTCAAAATCCTGAACATGAGTATTTGCTGTGGAAGAACTGTGTTTCCCACTTCTTACGTTGGACCAGAAAAACCTATGGCTTTACTTTGACCTGCCATGCCAGGAGCAATCACAATACCAGAATAAATAGATAGGATAAGTTTGTGACGTTCAGCGATGACCCACTCGTGGTCGGGTAAGGATACACGATACTCCATATGCATCAGTATCGGGGACTGTTTATTGGCTGCTGTAATTCCCAAAGGTACACGCACTATGTCATCCCGTGAAAGAAGAAACACTTGCATGGGTCCAAGAATTGAAGCTAAAGTTTCTAAATAGCGGATGGATGTTACTGCGAATTGGTTATCAATGTGAGATCGGTAATAATCAGTCTGAACCCAAGAAAGTTTTATCGGCACTGTAGTGACCATATCTTCGACCCTCAATGGTTGAGGAATTTTTTGGAAGCAAACGAAGATATGTTCTCATGCTTATTGCAAAAACCAACCTTTTTCAGTTCTACAGTCAAGTTATCGAGAGTTTTGACACTTCGTATTGACTCGCTTCTTCTTTTTGCATCTGCAGCGCTTCCAATAATAGCTATGTCTGTTATTGCCTTAAGCAATAATGGTTAATCTACATTTAAACTTGGTCTTCCTAATGAATCCCTCAAAGCTTTTTTTTTTTTTTTTAATGTCTGGATTATCATGGCAGATTTCTTCAAGCTTTGTCCGTTTGGTGGTTCGATGTTTTCTTTGGTATTCATAATTTTGTCGTTTCCTTTTTAAGGATTGTTTTTATTTTTTTAGATCACTGGAAACTTTATTTATCTGTTTTTGAATTTGAGATACACTGGTTTCAATTCAAATGGATTACATTTCATTTTTAGTAAAATACAAAATTTGAAAACAGTTAAAAGATTATCTGCTACAAAACTTACGTATTTTTAAATTTTTCCCCCCTGGATACATTAATTTTCGAGTTATTTGAAAAGAAAAAATAAGGTTTAGCTTGGCTACGCCATATTTAAAAAGTAATAATTCATTTTTTGACATTTCTTTGGTCTTTATTTATTCCCATTCTGACCATGTTTCGCCAAGCATACACGGTCATTTTATCTTATCTAACTTTTTTCCAATTTTTACAAGTAATAATGTAAACTAAAAGTTATGATAAAATATATTTAAAATTTTAAGAATAAATTGATTATAATTACCTTTATAAAATAATCAAGAAAGACTGATTTCTTTTTGGTTGCCTTACGCAGTTCGTCCTCAATTATTTTTAGCACCAATACCTCTAACTCTTTGTCAGTTTTAGAAGACTTTTTGTACTGCCGCCACACATCATTAGTTTTACATTGGATATCCTTCAAAGGTTTATCTGATGCAGACTTTTTGAAACTTTCAAAAAGTTTTTTACACAAGATTTCTCGAAATGAAGACATATTTCTGATTTATTTATTTTAAACACCACTACACTACAGTACTGAGAGGTTTTCAAAACTCAAGAGACACCAGGCAGTAGAGCAGTCGGTCATTATGGTTATGGGGTTCAACCACTTGACAGAGTAGGGGTGGAAACAAAAAAGATGGAATTTTACTTACGTTTTGGAAGCTTTCCCGGAAGACACATATTGTCACAATACAACATATCGCATCCGTCTATTAAATTCTATTCTATTCTATTCTCACAATTGGAAATAGTAGTAAGTTCTCAGAGATAATAAGCCCTCATGCACAGGGCTTAATTTGCACCGGAGCCGACCGGATCTCAGCTCCGGTACTTCTCCGTTCTTAGTAAATATTTAAATATTGGTCAGAATTCAGCGGAGCTCTTAAATACAGGGCTCTGTAGCCCAGTGTAGCAACGCTTCCGAAAAAACGAATCCTAAATTACCCTTTCATTCCTTCCCATCTCCAAGTTTTGCATTCTTTTTTACAAAAACAATTATATGTGACGTAATGTGTCGCACACGTAGGAGATGGAGATGAAACGGATTCAATTTTGATATCAGTTTGTGGTCTTGGCTAGAAAGCAGTCGAGCAGGGTTTCCCCTTTTTCTATAAAAGCATCGAATCTTTCCAATAACGGTGTTAAATTTTTAATTTAATCTGATTTTCAGGGGCTCACCAGAAAAGATCGTTATACGGAAGGAATCGATTGTAGTTTAAGATATGCACCTTTTATAGGAAATTGAAAAACGTTGTTCCATTCTTCAGCATATAAATATAAATCTCTGTAAATTTGATTCATTTTTTCATAAAAATGCATAGCTGCGAACTATTCCTTTTTGGTGTTAACACTATTTCCGAATCATAATCCTTACCACATTTAATCGCAGAATTCTGCAATTAACAACATTAAAATTAGGCAAATAATTTTATTCGGAAGGAGTGATAGCTAAAAAGTGGAATAGTTCACAACTAAGTATATGCTGATAGATAAATTTAAATATTTTATTTTTCTATAGAAAAAAATACTTTACATTTTGGCAAATAATGTATGAAATATAAATATGCAGATTGCAGTGGCAGGAGGGGAGGGCGACGGTATGGCTGTTAGTACCGGTAGCGCAGAATAGTAGGGCTCGGCTCCGGTACTTTTTTTGTTAGAAATTAAGCCCTGCTCATGCATCAAACATGAACAGTCACCTCTAGATAAAAGAGATTGTAAGCATTCTTTTCAATTTGAAATTTTTAATAGTTTTTTCTTTTTTTTTTACAAGTTAAGAGATTTTGAAAATGTCTTACCTAAGCATCATTCAAACTCACCCTCCCCCCTTGTCAGCAAAAATAAGCAAATCGCTCCCCCCCTCCCCCCCTTAGGTGCTTACGTAATATTTGAACGGCCCCTTATGCCGAATCAGTCATTTTCTCACGTACTGTTAATATTCTTTTCCTAAGCCCTTAATTCATCTCTAAAGTTGATTCGAAGTAATATATACGGCAATGTAATATAAAATATTACGTTGAGAGGGTTTTAATTATACATTTTGCTGTATTTTTTTGTTATAGATTTTAATCTGCCGGGGGTTTCTATCAGGATATGTGCAGGCAGACCAAAATATTCTTAAAAGACTTTTTTTTACCTTTAATTTGGCACCGGTTTCATCCCGTAACTCGATGACGTGATAGTGACGCCAAAATGACGAGTTGGCGCCTGCTGCTGCGCCTATCGTACCAAGAAATGTCGAGGTAGACCAGTCATTCCTTTATCTACTCTTAAAAATCTTGTGCTGCATCATGTTTTCATCCCGTAATTCGATGACGTAGTCATTCGTGTCGCCGCCGCCCGGTCTATTACATGTTGTTCAATAATCGCCGTACGAATTCCGGATAATCTTTTTTTAAAAAGAGAACAAAATTTACTATATTTTGTTAAAAGAAAGTAACCGTATTATTTTTCCTAAAATCGAATTAATATAATCCCTTAAGCTAATATTAGTTTTTGTTGCATTAATCTATCTCAATTTGTTGATTTTCTGTAAGCAAGTAATCCGTATTGTTTTACAGTGGAAGTCTATGGGAATTTGGCGAGATATTAGAGATATCGCCAAGTTGTCGTCACTTTTGGCGACTCATTTTGGTCGCCAAATTTGGCGATATACCGCCAAGTTGGCGACAATCTTGGCGTTATTTGGCGACAGAACTGTGTCCCTCTACGGTAATCTCCTTATAGGCATGGAAATGCATTAAATGCTGTTCAATAATTGCATAAAAAATTCACTAAAAATTCAAAAATCGCTGCACAAATTCTTAATAAACTTTTCTGAAAATAGAACAAAATTTACTATATTGGGTTAAAAGAAAGAAACCATATTCTTCTCATTTATTTGGAAAAATCGCCTCGAAACTTAAAAAAGTGCTAAAAATCGCATAAAAAATTAAATAAAAAAAATCTAATCAAAAAATCGAAAATCGGGCTTCAAGGTGCAAAACTTCATATATAGACGTACCATTTCCCCAAATTTTGTAGCTCTATGTGCAGTGGTCTCTTCAGAACACCGTCGATACACTCACTCACTCGCACACAAACTTCTTTCTTTGTTATTATAGATTAAATTAATTAATTAATTTACTTGGACTCCCTTAAATATAATTAATATAATCCCTTAAGTTAATAATAGTTTTTGTTGCATTAAAATATCTCAATTTGTTGATTTTCTGTAAGCAAGTAATCCCTATTGTTTTACAGTGGAAGTCTATGGGAATTTGGCGAAATATTAGAGATATCGCCAAATTAGCGTCACTTTTGGCGACTAATTTTGCTCGCCAAATTTGGCGATATATCGCTAAGTTGGCGAAAAACTTGGTGTTATTTGGCGACAGAACTGGTTTCCCCATACGGTAACCTCCCTTATAGGTATGGAGATGCATTACATGTTGTTCAACAATCGCTGTACGAATTCCGGATAATCTTTTTTTAAAAAGAGAACAAAATTTACTATATTTTGTTAAAAGAAAGAAACCGTATTCTTTTTCCTAAAATCGAATTAATATAATCCCTTAAGCTAATATTAGTTTTTGTTGCATTAATATATCTCAATTTGTTGATTTTCTGTAAGCAAGTAATCCGTATTGTTATACAGTGGTAGTATAGGGGAATTTGGCGAAATATTAGAGATATCGCCAAGTTGGCGTCACTTTTGGCGACTCAGTTTGGTCGCCAAATTTGGCGATATACCGCCAAGTTGGCGACAAACTTGGCGTTATTTGGAGACAGAACTGTGCCCCTCTACGGTAACCTCCTTATAGGCATGGAAATGCATTAAATGCTGTTCAATAATTGCATAAAAAATTCGCTAAAAATTCAAAAATCGCTGCACGAATTCTGAATAAACTTTTCTGAAAAGAGAACAAAATTTACTATATTGGGTTAAAAGAAAGAAACCATATTCTTCTCATTTATTTGAAAAAATCGCCTCGAAACTTAAAAAAGTGCTAAAAATCGCATAAAAAATTAAATTAAAAAAAATCTAATCAAAAAATCGAAAATCGGGCTTCGAGGTGCAAAACCTCATATATAGACGTACCTTTTTCCCAAATTTTGTAGCTCTACGTGTAGTGGTCTCTTCAGAACACCGTCGACATGCTCATTCACTCACACACAAACTTCTTTCTTTATTATTATAGATATCACTTATTATAATATGTGTAATAGTTTTGAAAATATAAATTTTCAAAATGCGGTCATCCATGTGTGCTAACTCTATGTATCGCGATAACGAGAGCAAATAATTTATGCGTGAGCAAATGTGTTTCAATATACACTTTCGATTGCTGTTTACTTAGATTTATTTCATTTTTGCACTAAGGTGTAGTTTCTTGTTAAGAAGAATCGTTTGATTTGGTGTTGAGGCATTTCAATTGACGTGATTTATTTAGTGTGATCTTATATTTTTCGGTTACGGCAAAAAAATTGACGGATCGCATCCAGGGCATTCGCCAGGGTTACTTTAGACTGGTGCATTCATCAGTTTTAGGACACGGCAGAAATTGGTCGTCTGCTATTGTTTTCTGTATAATTATTTAAAATCATAAACGTACTAATGATTGCAAAAATAAAAATTAAAACTTGTGCGAAAGTAAATAAGCAATACTGATGCAAATCGATTTTTTTCCATGAAACGTAACCGCCAGAAATATAGCAAACTTTCGAGAAGACTTGATTGATTCTCAGGAAGGGGAGATGTTATTATGATACTCACAACTTACTGAAACAAAGTACCGTAATAATTTATTTTAAGACATAAAAAATGCCTTTATGCGTCATTATTCGCTTGGTTTTAATTAAAGTATCAACTCAGTGTCCCTTTTCTTGCATCTTGTACTTTGTGTTTACTACTAGTTTTAAAAGATGTAAGTTTTAATTTATACAAAGTCACTCATTATGTTCAGCAGAGTCAACGGCGAAAATTGTTTGAAATGCGTTTTGTATTTACCAGCTATATGTTTTTATAAACAACTAGCAGGCATCGCCCGCTACGCTGGTATGTTTTCCTGACGAGCCTTGAATCAAACGAAATGTATAGGTATTTTTACCTTGTGTATAAAAGCTGTATAGACATTTGTTTGGAATAGCGTTGAGCATTGCTGAAAACGATCTGAACGCCATTGCACTATTATATTTTCTACTGCGTCAGACAAAATTTGGTATGTAAACACCAAAATTAGAGTGCGATTTGGTAAAGAACGATACAACGATATTCAGTGAACTAAATCTATACCTGAGAAAAATATCTAATTAACAATTAAGTTTTAACAATCAAAATCAATCGTGTTTACCTGATTATAGAACACCCTCCCTTAGTTCTATAACTAAGCAACACAGAACGATATGTTATATGGTAACACCTTCCCTTAAAGTTATTTAAATAACACTGCGTGCCCCATCAAATTCCATTCAGCAGAACTTAAGTTATAAGCAGCCGGAACGAAATTCCTTTTTACATTTTATACATATAGTACATTATCCGTGCCGATGTTATAAATCACAATCTACATGCTGCAATGTAAAAGCTCTGTATATTTCCATTAGATCAACACCATTGTCGCCAAGTTCAACCCTTTATTTACTGACGGTACTTATAAGTAACATTAAAATAACTTGTTATAAAATTCATTTAATACATCGATTAGTTGTAATACAGTTTATAATGAGTTATAGATACTTTACTTTATCTTGTTCCAAAAGAATTATTGGTTATACAAAACAAAAATATTTTTAAAAGGATGATTTCTTTTACCTTTGCACCTTTTTAGATTTCTTGGCGTTGGGGGGGGGGGGGGGGAGGGGACATTCGTTTTATTCGGAAATATTTCTATATTTCTATTGTAAGAAAATTATATTTTTATATTTCCTAATTCTACAAAATACTAAGAAAAATATTTAAAATAAAAGATTTGAGTGGGGTTATAAATATAGCTCAAAATCCCTATAAATTCAAATTTAATGAATCATTCTAAATCCTTCAATCCTTCTAAAATTCTTCTAAAATTCATTAAATGACCATGTAAATCTTCTAATGTAGTTTAAACAATTCACGAAAAATGCTTTAGAAGATAAAATTTTCGTGAATTCATAATTCAGAATATAAAGGGTTAATAGTTGGCGTCAAATTAAACATTTAAAAAAATTAACATTATTGGTGCGAACGTAATAATTTAAAAACCATAACATTTCAAAATTAGAAAGTTTCGACAGCTGTTTTATTAAATCAATACATATATATATATATATATATATATATATATATATAAATGAAAGAAAAAATAAATAAAATTAAATAAAACGTATACAAAACTTCAAAATCCTCATTTAAACTGCAGACATGAAATTGCAAGTGCGTGTTAGTCATTATGCTAAACAATAGAATAAGTTTAACTCAATTATTCTTATTGGTAAGTAAATCATATGAGATGTAAATTTACAACTGTGCGAAAAATGTCCGTACCAGGATTCGAACCAGTGATCTCTTTGCTGAAGCCGCCAATGCTCTACCAACTGAGCTATCCCTGACGAATCTGGCGGATCTAATTCACCCAATTAAACTTATTGATTATAGTATTGTGTCTGATATCTTAATCAGCTCAACAAATTAAACCCATGAATAAATGGCGGCGATCCCTGGTTTGATTCCTGGTATGGACATTTTTCGCCCAGTTGGAAATTTACATCTCATATTGCGGTAAACTTTTCCATTTTTGAATCAACAAAAAATGTAAGTTACAACGGTGGCATATGCTATAAACAAGTACAAATTAAATTTAAAAAATCAAAAAAACCGACTACGTAAAAAGTAACCTAATTAATTGTTTCTCATCAATGTGAAACTATTTTTTATATTACTTACCTATTTTTTTTTCATTTACTTGTATCGATGACTTATAAGCTGTGTTTAATTGATAGTTCCTATCTATAAACACTGTTTTGATGAGGCCTATACATGTCTATGAAGGTTAGAGTTGCAGTAAAGCTAGAGATCCCACCTTCACAACTTTCAGGATGTGTAATATTTAAACGGAGCTTCTGACTGTAAAATATTCAATGAAACATCGTCTTCATTTTGAAAGACCTATCCAATGATATGCCACTCAATATGGTGCGTAAATATTTTTTTGTCTATAGCAGCATTTTGTATTTAATAAAACAAAACCTAGCCTATAACCATCGGACGGTTAAGACGATTTGATAGAGACCTCATTCATTAAAATCCATCCAGCCGTTGAGATGCTTCGAGCGTATAAAGAAATCCACATACCCAGATACGCGTCAAACACATAACCCTTCTTGGCAGTCGGGTAAAAAAGACTAATTCATTTGCTTAGAATGTGTGAAAAATAAGAAAGAATAAAAATCTACAATCCAAATTTTGGCCACTCGTTGAAACACTGAGCGAAAACTGGCCATAGTAGAAATCAGCTTTTTCAATGATAATTTGGACAGGGTGTGCACTAAACCCAGCTACTCTTTTTTGGCTGTTTTTGGCGAAATGAAAACGCCTTTATATACATTACGTAAGCAAAGTTATCAGACAATAAAAATACATTTTCGATTCAAAAAACTGTAAATCCAATAGTTTTGAATGCTTGCGATTTCATAATAATTAAAAAATGAGATTCGCATTCAATAAATACAAAATGTTTGGCACTGTTTGCAATAAGAAATCTTTGCACTTTCAGCGTTGAAATAAATGGCGCAATAGCATACATTTTTGGTATAGTGTTCGTATAATAGAAAAGTACTAAAAGGTATCCAAAAGATTTTATTATAAATTACGCCAATTCCCTGTAGACTCAATTATGGAATAGGTCCACTTTAAAAACACAGAATCAACTTAAGTATTTTTTAAGTTACTTATGCGCCAAATCACGCCCAGCAACATGCGCCAGTTGTTTTTCTTCTGATTATGGGATCTACCTCCTTTATTAATGCTTATGCTAGAAATTACACTTTCTTCCCAATTTTCCTAATTTCAAAATCAGTGGTTACAGATAGATGTAAATTTGTCTGTCAAAGTCGCGGTATTTTATTTTGACCTACGAAATATTATCATAATTTTTTGAATATTAGAAATATCTATATATATATAAGCCGTTCTCTGTCTGTATGTCCTTTATACAAATCTTCAGTTTTTGACCGATTTGCACGATGTATATACGTTTTAGAACGTGGAAAAGATCGCTGTCTACTTTTAAAAACCACCAGATCATTATTTATCCCTTTTTTCTGCCACCTTCCATAATTTAGCATTATAGAAATATCTCTTTTATTTAATTTTATAATTCAATCATTTCTTTCATGTTGCCACAACTTAAAAAACGTTGCAATAATTAAAAAAATTGATAACACGCGTATTTTCTTTTTATAAGCTAATAAAAATTCAGACTCAATCGCTATATTTTTGCATTTTCTAAATGCTGTCATTCTAATCAGGAAATGCACATTTTCCCCATATAAAATTAAAAAAAAAAAATAACTAAATGTGTGTTCAAATGACGTAGTATATCTACATTTGAATGTTTTTGAAGCCAAAAAGTCTATCTTAATACAGGCGTTTCAATATCAAGAAAATAATTTAGGGAAAAGATAATAATTTAAAAAAATGATTGCTAGATATGACGTCAATTTCTGATTAACTGACACTGATTTCTTATGGTTTTATTCTGAAGGGATACTCTTGATCTTCTGAAATAATCCATTATTATTATTATTCAAATTAACTCAAATTTCTTATTAACATTCAAATGAAAATACTACGTCCTTTTAACATACGTATGGTTACATTTTTTTACATATATATATGAAAAATGTGCATTTTCTGTTTAGAATGAAGTTGATTTTAAAAAAGCAAAAATACAGCGAGAGAATCTGAATTATTTTATTGTGTTGCCACACCCTATAAAAGGCACAGATAATTAAAAAAAAAAAAAAAAAAAAAAAAAAAAAAAAGGCAAACACGTGTAGTTTCCTTTCATAAACCAATACATAAACCAGTCTCTCTCGATATATTGTTACCTCTTTCAAATTGAGGTCTCTCTAAGCAGAAAATGCGCATTTTTTATGTTTTAAATAATAACTTCAAGGCTTTGAGAAAACATAAAACATCCATTTATTTTATTCGAAATAAAAATTCACTAAAATATAGGCTCTTCTATTCCAAGAAAAATGATCAGAAACACAAATCACTAAATACGGCACCACTTTCAATAAATTATGACGTCCATTTCAATAAATATGGCCTCAAACTGGCTCTAAAAACCGGTTGCTATGATTTATTTCCTATTTCGTTATAAAGTTCTTTCTTTAATTATACCATTTAGGTAAATGTTTTAATATTTTGAATGCAGTGATAACATTCTACGATTTACATCAAATATCATAATGTAAAATCTTCTTTTATACGATTTACTAGGGGGCTCTACCCCCTGCAAGCTACGCTCGCCAACCCCCGTTCAGACACATCAGAATCTAAAAACACGCTGATCTGATGTGTTTTAAAAATATTAGAGAATATTGAATTATACTGAAAAAAGATGTGCAGATCTCCCTGTAAACGGGTTTCCATTCAATTCCCTTTGATTGTAAAAATTTAAAGGCGAATCAGTTGCTGTTAAGACATCCAATGGTTGTTTTCGTTTTTGATTAAAGAGGATCAGTTAAACATTTGAAAAGAAGTTAAAATAAAATAAATTATGTATACAGAGTCTTTGTCTCCCGGTATTTTAAAACAATCTCTGTAACAATAACCTAAGTCATGCGACTATCATCAACAGTTCCAGGCGGACCACTTCGCTTTTTATACTCTATGTGCGATTTTGGTACTTTAATGTTAGCCAGGCACAGGTGATAAGTCGCCAAATATCATTCTATCGCCATCATTTCACCTATATTATAATATTTCAAGTCATCAACTGCCATAAACAAATATGGTCTGATCTCTTCGCCGTTCATATGAAAGTTTGGCAGAGATGTCATATACGTCCCATATTGGCGCGATTTTTTAACGACGCCCATTTGGGGAACGCATCAACAGCATAAACAACAACATCCGGCTTACCATATGAAGCAAAATAACGATACTTTGGCGCCAGTTATGTGCCCGTTCCGTATATGACATTGGCGTCAGAAAAAAATAGCGCCAATATGAGACCGTAAGTTTTCCATTTTGATTAAAAAAAATTTTCGAATATAACTACATAAAATTTGCCATGGTTGCAAAAAATTCTTGGTACTGTTACGCTAGCCGGATACAAATCTCACCAATAGCTTTTTTTCAACTCGCCAGTTAGCATTTTTTTTTCGAGTGGTAATATTTAGCCAGATGTTATATACGCACAACAGGTTTGGCGTGATTTTTTTTTTTTTTTTTTTTTTTTTTTTTTAAACGAAAATATGGCGAAAACCTTGTTTTCAAATACCAGTTACATATGCATTTTTGGTATTGCTTAGTTATCGCGTCTACCAAAAGTCTATCGCCAAACTATAAGATTTTTTTTAAATCAAAGGAAATTGAATAGAAACCCGTTTACAGGGAGGTCTGCACAGCTTTTTTCAGTATAATTCAATCTTCTATAAAATTTTTAAAACCGATCAGATTAGCGTGTTTTTATATTCTGCGGTGTCTGAACGGGGTTTGGCGAGCGTAGCTTGCAGAGGGCAGAGCCCTCTAGTAAATAGATAAAAGGGTACTCCTTAGTTATCCCGTCGACCAAAAATCTATCGCCAAACTATAAGATTAAATGCCAATAATGGTTGATCGTAAATGTCACATTCACTTGACTTTAAGCAAGTTACATGTGTTTACGTCATCAAGTGTTTTTTATTTTGACATTTTATTTGCATATTTATTAATGTTATACTAATTTATTTGTTCTTTCGTTATTTAAAATAAAAATTATGACAATTTATATAATTTGGCGATTTATGTAATTTGGCGAAATGGGTCGAGGGAATAACTAAGTAGTACCGTATTTTTTAATTATTTTCTATTAATTTCTAAAGGAAATAAAAAAAAATAATTAATAGTTATAGAACAAAATAATTTATATAATTTATAAAAAGAAATAAAAGTCAATAAACATTTATTATCAAATAAACAACAATAGCTGGGTTACCATGTCAACCTTTTCTGAAATATGAAAACAAAATATATCTGTTTGATTAAAATTTGAGTCGCCATCATTAGAAAAATGTATATAAAGTTAGAAAAAAATTTATATTTCAAAAACTAATTCGAATTTAAAATTTCTAATACCAGTTTTGAGATCTGCGGATCAATGCTGATTTTTGGTTTTAATTTAATCGCAAAGTATTCCATATTTTAGGAGAAATCACTTGAAACATAATCAGTTGTTTAGTCAGTCGATTCATATATTCGTTTCATAAATTCGTTTCATATATCCGTTTCATAAATTCGTTTCATTAGGATTTTATATATACATGGTGTGTTCACAAAGTTTCAAGACTGGTCTGATAATTAAAAATGTATTAAACTTTTTTGTACTGCGAACTAAAATTCTTTGAAATATGACCCTTGGGCATCAACACACCGCTGCCAGCGTTTTTTCCATTGTTCATAGGCCCCATAGAAGTCTTCGCACGAAAGCCTATTAAGGGACCTCGTCGAAGCTGCATTGATCACTGAAATCGTGTCGAATCGCTTCCCTTTCAGGTCTTTCTTGACCCGGGGGAACAAAAATGTTGCTGGAACCAAGGTCGGCACTGTAAGGAGCTTGAAGCAGTATTGCCACGTTAAATATAACCAAAACTGATGGAGCACTCTAGAGAAAATCTGACCTGACACGTTGCGTCCGCCCAGACATCAGAAACGATTGGATTGTTCCCCACGACAATCTCACACGTCGCTCCCCGCCGCCAAAGTTTTGGCTATCTTTAACGTGATAATACTTCCGCAAACCACCTACAGACCCAACCTCGTTTCCAGGCCTTTTTTTCGTTCCCCCGGATCAAAAAAAAAAAAAAAAAAAAAAAAAAAAACCTGAAAGGGAAGCGATTTGTCAGGATTCCAGCGATCCAGGCAGTTTCGAAGAGGTCCTTTAACATCCTTGCGCGTGAAGGCCTCCAGGGATCGTATGAACAAGTGAAAAAACGTTGGCAGCGGTGTGTTGATGTCCAAGGGTCATATTTCGACGAATTTTAGTTCGCTGTACAAAAATGTTTAATAAATTTTGAATTATCAAACCAGTCTTGAAACTTTGTGAACACACCATGTATAGGGTAGATATTAAAACATAACAACTATTTTTTATAGAGTTAGCTTTCTCATTTTAAACAAAGCTTCATAGATTGACATCATTTTCATGTTAATCGCTGTGGATTTGGATTTTATGATTAGCGTGATGATTAGCGTTTAAAAATTATAGGCAATGAATCTTAGGATACCCGTATTTAAAGGTACCTGATACACTGCGCATTAACAAACATAAATAAAAATCGTTTTTAAAATGAAATACTAATATATTTAGTGTATTTTTTAGATTTCTCAAAAATTACATGAAAAAGCATTTTTGGTACTTTCGTGTTATAGCGAGCAGTTAATCGTGAATATTTTCACTATAATTCCCTTATAATCTGAGTAGCACATTACGCTCGCTGTGCTGGTCGGTTTCTCAGTTTCTCCAAACAAATCTTGAATTAAATGACATATATCGGTGAATTTGATCCGTCATTTTAATGCAATATGGGTTTTTATCTGAAACGTCCTTCCGCGTAAATGAAAACGTTACTAACGCCGACAAAACTTCGGTTGTTTAGGGCCAAAATTTTTAGTTGATGATTTACAGTAGAACATGGTTTAAGAATGATAGACCGATATGCAATATACTAAAACTATCACTAAAAAGTTATCTAACATTTTAAAGGCTAATCATTCAGAATGTGGTTCAACTGATTGGTAACTTTTCAGCTAACTCTATAACAAAACATGTCGAGCAGAATGGGATATACTAAAACCAATATAAAAAAATGTGTGCATAGTAACAGTGCAAATTCCATCAAAATTTGTCCAGTAGAACTTTTTAAAAGGGCTAATCTGTTATAATCGGCCTCATCTGATTATTGAACTTTCTTCCATAATTTTATATATAACTGCCTGACGTAAATGTAATATTCTAAAGCCATCCGTGTAAAATTATCCAAGAAACGATGCAAGTTCCAAGGGTGTCCATTAATAAAAATCTTTTTTTTTTAATACTAATCTTTCATAATCGGGTTCACATGATTATAAAACTTTTCCCTATAATTCTATGACTAAGAAACATAAAACAATATGTTATACACTAAAGCCTTTCCTGAGAAATTGATAGTCGCATTGAAATCCATTCAGAAGAACTCAAGTTATAAGCAGCCGGAACGAAATTACCATTTGCATTTTCTATACATAATAGATTATTTTGCGTAGTTCGATTTGATATCTGCTAAATTTGTGATTTATTTTATTTTATTTTCGCGTTTTTATTTAGTTTACCAATTTAGTTAAGAAATATTACGCTAAAACAAACAAGTACTGATTTATTTGCAGCGTTTTTGAGCAATTGAGTTAATCTTTTGTAATTCCACGCACATTTAAAAAAATATTCATGCTTGAGAATCACTTTAAAATCTATAGAAAATCTATAAATTGACATAAACTTTTCAAACAAATAGTATTGAAAGTTTTGTTTTTGTTTTGTTTTCTATTAGACGTTGGAACAATCGAATGTGCGATGTTTAGAAGTTAAATTGTAGTAAAATCAAAATTTGTGGATAGATTAGGTTGTTGTCACCAATAATATGATGACAAAGTTGCACATAGACTTGCCTTTCCTCACAATATTGCATTCACAATATTGGGATCATCGTTCGTAATGGTTTCGTTGGGCTCCACGCACATTTAAAAATATCCATGTTTGAAAATTACTTTGAAACCCATTAAAATAAAAAAAAAACTGAGATACAATTTTCAAATAAATTTCATATATAAGGAATTTTTGTTCTGTTCGACAGCTTAAAAAAATAAATTGTGTTCTGTTTAGAAGTTAAGAAAAATTGCTGTAAAGGAATAATTTGTCAGTTAGGTAGTTGCTGTCAACAGTATGATGTCAGCCTTACTCACTGACATATTTTTACTTTATAATGTAGATATACGGAATAAAAACGAGAATTTCACTATATGATATGCCATTTGGTGGATTTGTTTTTCGTATTGTCAGAAAATTACTAGTTTTTCTGTTACGCCAGCCGAAGAAAACGGGCATTGTGATATTAAAGTTCAGACATTTTATTATGGTTTCGAGACAATAACGTATGTTTTCTAATTGTCATTTTAATGATTTGTGGATGGAATGCACAAATCTTAGTTATTGTGACTAATATATTAGTTCATTTGGTACTTTTCGGGTAGCCGGGAACCAGTGTTTTATATACATGCATATATACATATATACACACATATATTTACATATATATATGTGCATACACACACATATATAGATACATACATATGTATATATATATGTAAATATATGTGTATATATATGTATATATGTATGTATATAAAACACTGGCGCCCGGCTAACCGAAAAGTACCGTTCATTTTTATTTATTATTTTACATGTAAGGTCTCTTATAATTGACACGGGCGAAGCCGGGTAGTTCTGCTAGTTTTTGACATAATTAACTGTCCTCTGAGAGGTGCTTGCTATTTGGTAATGAATGTATTTTTACTTTATCATGGAAGACGATAGTATTCCAGTGACGCAGCCTTAAGCCTAAAATCGTATCGTATCGTATCGTAGAATTCGTAGATGGCGGAACTCATATATACAACTAACTCAACTTCAAAGAAAACCCAAAAAGCCGCCTTTCAATAACTCAGCAAATACAATTTTTATTTTTTAGAACAGTCTTATATCTGCAGGCTAATTCTATTCTGAAATTTTTACATCTCTACGTGCAGTATATTTTGAGATCTAAATAGCCATTTTTAAAGCAAAAGCGATGGAAGAAGCTCCTAAAGTCAAAATCTGGAAAACGGCTCGGGCGATTTTCTTTAAATTGATATATAATATGAGTCTGTTTTATGTGAAGAGAATAAGATAACAGCTGTTTCCGGAAAAACTCTAGTTTTCTTTTTATTTCACATTTTTTCCCTCCGAAAATGACATGGGCTATCTTATAAAAATTAATATATAATAGGAATCCATTCTAGATGAACCAAATAAGACCATATTTGTTTCCTGGAAGACTCTTATTAGTTACATAATAAGCATGAAAAATCGGACTATATTTTTCCGCCATTTATGGGAATTTCACCGAAATTTCGCCTCTGTATTCGTGCGCATAATTTCTTCTGTTGAACTTTTAGGGGAATATTTCCGTACTTTCTGTAGCTCAGTCGGTTAAGCGCAGGTCTTGCAATACGTACGCTGTAAGGTCTGTTCTCTGTGAAGCAGTAAGCATTTTTTTTTAATCCTTTTTAAGTCAGTTAATAAAGTAAATTTGATTTTAAGTTTCTATAAGAATGCATTTGTTTATTTTGATTTTTTTCTTTGAGAGTTTCACATATCACTATTTCGTGACAATTTTTCAAACAATAAAAATACTGTAAGATCTGTCTAAGGCGGACTCTGTGTAAGCCGGAAATCTGCCTACCGCAGAAAGACTTTCAAGTCCCGGCGAATCCATTGAAAATAATATTAATACGTGCTCCGTAAGACGGTATCTGCCTAACGCGGAAACGAAAAGGTTTTTATAAGTCCGCCGCAAACCAATTTTTACACATAAGACGGAAAAAAGAATATTTTAAAATCGAAAATTGTATTTGTTCAGTCTACAACAATTTCTTTTTATTTAAAATTTTTAACACAAATGAATTTTTCTGTTTTTCTACGGTACATAAATTTACATTATGCGTTTTTAGTTTTTCCATTACCCTTATAATCAGGCATGTCAAACACGCGGCCCGAGAGCCACAACTGGCCCGCTGGCAACTTCTTTGTGGCCCGTCAATCCTTTGGCAATTTATCCTTGTATAATTCAGTTACGAGTTGCATTTTTCCAACTGAGTGAAAAAGTTGGCAATGAGGCAAAGTGATCATATATTAATTATGTTCAATAGAAAAATTTTTCTGGTAAAAGCAACATAATTTCAAAGAGAAAATGTGTTTCATAAATGAAATTAAATAAGTGTAGCGCAAACAAGACACAATTTATTTAACAAATTATTTTTTCAAAATATGTTGAAAATTTTTATTTTTAATTTTTTTAAGTTTTTACTTGAAAAAAATCCCGAAGATTAAAAGATATATCTTTGCTAGATTTAACATAGCTTGTGTAAAATAATTTTTTTAAGGTAATGCAATGTAGAAAATCCGATTAAACTTTGTAGATTTGGTTGATAAAAAGTAATGTCAAGTATTTTTTCGAAAAATAAGATAAAATAAACTCTGAATTATAATAATAACTTTGGAACTTTACTTGAATATTTGTTTAATATGGCTATGTTTCGAACGTACAAATATTGCTGTGTGCAATTCTAATAATATTATCTGCTTTGTTTGATGTAGCCGCGTCTTTGTATGCAATGCTTAATTTGGCACACGCGGCGGTAGACGAGTTTGACATGCCTGCTTATAATAAAAAAAAAGAAAAAAACAGGCCGTTATTCTACCATTACGTTTTTAATAATAATAATAATAATAATACATGCCGTTATTCTAACTGTAAATGGAAGACTAGTAGATTTTAGAAAAAATGTCATACATCCAAAATTTAAAAAAGTAAATTTTTAAAAATCATATATATTTTTAAATTTTTAGGATAATTGAAAAAAAAATTGTATAGTTTATTTTTATGTATCGTATTTCAATCCGTTTCGCTGAGGAAAATACGAATTTTTTGGGTAAAAAACTGTAAATAAAAGGAAAATGTCGATAGAACAAATAAAAATGCGTACATTTTTCTCTTTTAATTTTCATTAAATGCATAAAATGGTAACTTCATACTTTAAACTCTCTCTACGCGTAAAAAAAAAATAATAAATAAATGCTCAAGTTCATGGTTTTTTTTTTTTTTTTTTTTTTTTTTTTTTTTTTTTTTTGTTACAAATTTAAGAAGTATTACTAATTAATATTTCTCTTTAAAAAACGGTATTAACCTAATCTAGTAAAATCAATCCCGTTTACATTTCTGAATTATTGAAATTAGTGTTTGGTGGTGCTGCCATCTGTCTTTCAAATGTAAAAATATTATTCCATATAACGCCTCTCAACTACATCTGCAATTTTAACGCTGTTCTTAACTGCTATTCTCAACAAGCGCAAAACGTTTTGAAACATTTACAATTTTTTTTTTAACTGAAAGGTATAAAATTGAAAAGCCTGGCCATACAAGCGATTTGGAATTGAACTGTTTTTTCCATTTTTTGATCCATCAATTACATATTGAGTTCTAAGAAATTTTGATCACGTGACAAACACGTTTTTCGGCCGCTCTTGAGTCTCTTTCTTCCTTCGCGCGGAAATTCAGTTCAAAACGCCCACTTTGACATTATTTTCGGAAAGATCTATTGCGTTTGCTAAAAATGGAAAAACAACAGCTCAATTACATAGTTTCTGAACAACACCACCACCTAGTTTCATGCATTATCGAAAAAAAATAAATTAAAACTTATGTCAGAAAGTTGCCCTTTTGGATTTGAGAACACCCATAAATACTGGTAAATAGGCCCCAAAAATTTTAATTTGGGTCTCGAAAATTCAGATTAGTACCCACACAACACAGATTCGTCCAGTTTTCGCCTAAAGTACGTAATTTGGATGGATGGACGTGTCCATTTGAAATCTAAAAGTCCTCCGGACTTCACCTAAATTTCGTCAAATTACGTCCAAATGTCACCCCCCCTTTACGTCAGAAGTACGTCTTTTGGGCCATGAAATGAGCATAAAATGAACATAAAATGAACGAAATTTGGATCGGCCAAAATTTGTCCATATTACGTTCAAAAAATACTTCCATCCGGACGAAATACACACGAATTTTGGCTGTAATATAGACGTCCAAAATTTGTCCATATTACATCCGAAAACACCAACCACATTTGGACGAAATATAGACCCCTTTTAGCCTTAATATGAATGTGTTTATTGATCCAAAATACGTAGTTTGGACCAAAATGAGACGAATCTGTTATCTCCCCCAGGCAAGGATGACCTTATATTAAAAAACTGAAATAACAAAAACTTTTAATATAAATAATTTTGATAGAAATTTACTTAGAACTTTTTTTCCCAAAATTATATTAAATACTTAAATATTTTAAATTCCTTGCCAGGACTCATTCATATAAATCAGTAAAAGCATATATATTTTATACATATTGCTAATAAACTTTTTTTTATGATACTTTTAATTTTCTAAGATCTTTAAAGAAAATACATTAATTCCTAAAGTATATGTTATAGCTTGATTTGAAAAACAGAGGCTATACGAGACTTTAATCCGCTACATTCGGCCCAAACACAACTACGTTCTTTCACGAAAAAAGAAGAAAATTTTTAGTAATACAGTTTTTAATTCATAATACAATTAAATGCTACATCAGAATGCTTTAACATAAGCCGTAAATTTTTTAAACTTAAATGAAAATTTTGCACTACTGGAAAGAAATGAATATAATGGATAATGAATACAAGGACATTTAATCATTTGTTTTGACGTTAAGTACAGCCAAACATTTTCAAGCTTCCACATTTATAATATTAGGATTAGTATACTATGATTACTACATGGAGGTAATAACAAAACTAATCATTAAGATAACACTCTATGAATTCAACAACACTCAATGAAAAGAATAGCGTCCTATTAAAAGAATTATGTTTTGTGCATTACTAGATTCTAGAAATCTATGCATTTCTGCTATTCTTCACATTTTTATTTTATATACTTTTTCTCGTGGAAAAAAAAAATATATACATTTCTTGGTTTTCTTTTATATTATCATTGGTGATGATAATGCTTCTAAAAAGGTCTTATATTTGCATAGCTGCCAACTGCTACAATTTTTAGCTAGCACTAATTTTTAATGGAAAACTTCGCTTTACTTAATAACATATATCTATAATTAAATCAGATGAAGATTTTTAAAAGAAATTAGTGATGGCTAGAGCTCGTAGAATTTTGCCGTTGAATTTTGAAATTTTATTATATTATTCATTAGCATACAATATCGTCAACTGCAAAGTTTTACATTTTGTGAACAATGGATTTTTTCTCTTAAATTCTTTGTAAAATCAGTGTTATTCAACTACTCCACTTTTTTTTTTCACTTGAATTAAAATAGCTCTAACAGGGAATATGATTTTCCTTTTAAGGATCCACTTAAGAATGGAATGCATCAAAGAAATTGAAAATTTTGAGTTTTTCAAATGCTGCTAATTCATGGAAGAAAATGTGATATTCCCTAACAACTTTTATGTATTGTGAATAAAATTTTACACACTGAAATTTGCATTTGTTGCCAGGTGTGCAAAAAAAATATTTTACATTTTTAATAATAATAACAAACATTATTTTGAAATATCATTAAAGAAATTTAAAATGTAGTACGAGCGTGAACTTTGTTTTTCATAAGCAGACCTACTCCCTACTGCTCCATCATAATATGTAAAAAAAAAAAAATATCCCTAGACTGCAAGATTAACTTTCCATTACTCATGCATGGATTATTAAAAATAGTTCCATTTTATTTATTTTAGTAATTGACTTTTCACTGAATAATGTAAAAATACATACTGTATATTCTGGTATGTAACAATAATTTTTGATAGAAGAAAAATTATCAAAATTTATAGGTGCATATTATGAATCAATTTTAAAAATAAATTATAAAAAATATGATCATAAGAACTAAGATTTTTGATTTAATAAACATGCAATTTATGTTTAAAAAATGTTGCTATTAGAGTATATGAAAAATAATAGTATTGTACTTTAAAATAATTTAAATCTTATTTTTCACTATGTATCTCATGAAAGTTTTTGCGAACAATCTGCACAACATATGCCAATTATAATAAAAAATACAAAAATTAAATCTAAAAGTATATGTATGTGTTACATGCCAGAATACAATATGAGTAAGAGTACAAAATTTAGTATATGATCAAAACTTATTCATTAAAATACTGATTTTTATTTAGGTTATCACCAAACTAAGTCTTAAAAAATTAATCTGTGCTCTTAATTAAATATCATTCAATTAAATATTGAATAATTATTTATAAATGAATTTACATTTTGTACAATTAAATATGTAAATTATCAAATATATTTCAGATTAACCTGATTATTTGTAGTACATTATAAAATAACAAAAACAATACATTCAGTGTATTTAAGTAATGTTTTGAAATCAAAGTTTATTTAAAACATTGCTTAAGCATAAAAAATGAAATTTATCAAATATTTTCATGCATAAAATATGGTTAAAAATTATGTACAAACTTTTAGTTTAAAATTATTCAAAATCTTTAGTGAACAGTGTACATATATTATCATTGTTATAAAGGAATATACAATAAAGATGCAAGAAATATTTTCAAAAATGAAGTTTTATTTATTTATTTTCCAATTTGGCTCTTGTTGACAACAATATTTTCTTTTTACAATTCATATATAAAATATATTTTTCACAGAAAGGCAAAAAGGGTGCTATATTTCATTACTATAAAGTAGGCAGGATGATCCTGCAGAAACTGTTTGGGGAAAACTCTGTTCTACGTTAATGCTTCTCAGACTTATTTTCAGTATATTTAACAGACAGCAGCTTCAAAGCCTATAAATAAAAAGAATAATAATTCATTAAATAGCACATATCAATAATTCATAACGTTAGATGCAAATTAAAAATAATTTAATTTTAGTTTTAATTTTTGCTTACAGATAGATAGCATCATCAGACATCTTGTATTATTTCATAATAAAATGAAGTTTTTTCATCCAGCTTTGAATGATATAAAAAAAAACCTTTATATATTTTTTAAAATTACTAGCCGGTGTTTAATTTAATCTATTTATCAAATTTTTATTATTATTTTTTAAACAAACAACTACTGATGCAATGTTTACAAAATATATAAAAAAGTACTTTATAATGTTCAATTGTGTCCTTTATTTTGAGTATTTAAAGATCTATATTTATATAAAGTAAGGATAAGAAAAGAAAAATCAAAATTTGGTGCTTTCTCGTTATAGCAGCCTCCTCATTTACAATTATGTCAAGGTAGCAGTTTCAAATTTGCAAAAGATCAACACCAAGCTTATACAGTACAACCTCGATATCTCGAATCTGTGGGGAACTGAAAATAATTCGAGATATAGAGGTTTCGGGTTATCAAGGTTTTGACAAAATTTAATCTCACAAACTGCTTTTTGCTGTAAAAAACAGGATTCATCAAAAACGACACATAATCTATTAATAATTAACAAATTACACTTCTCAAAGCCTTAATAATTTCAAAATTGTGTTACACACAAACTTGTTTCGATTAAATAATATCCAATTTGTCATTAAGAAACGCAAGCAGTTGTTTCGGAAGAAAAGGTTCTTAATTGAAGTCTGCCGTCTCGCAGAATCTTTTTGCAATCGCACAGTCTCCTCTCACATAGCAATGGTACCAAATGCTGATGTTCTGATATTTTCATTTGATTCAAGAAATCTCCGCAGCAATTAAACTTCCGTCTCAGCTTCTTGCACTGTAATTTTTTCATGTTGTTGTTGATCATGTAAGTCTTTTAATTTCTTCACCAGAAATTTCTGCATTAATACTCGAAACAATCTCCTCATCCGTCATAGTGTCGCATGTTTCAAGCTCATTGTCTACATTCAAGAATTCTTCGAACGAAATCTGAGTGTGACACTCTTTTTTTATCGATTCCCACTGTTCTGGATTCAGTTCTCTTTCTTCAGTTGCTTGCTTAATGGAATCAACTTCCTCAGTTTCACTGAAAGTTACATATTCTAAAAATTCTGCTATTATGAAACAATTTCTTATTGTTGTTTCTGTAACATTTTTCCATGCATAGTGAGCCATTCGCATTGACTGTAAGATGGTGATAGGTGCGCTAGAAGGTTTACCTTCACCGATATTATTCAGAAATTTCTCACAATTTGAGCTCGATAATCAACTTTGAAGCTAAGGATTATCTCCTGGTTGAATGGTTGTCCTGGTTGAAGCTTCGTAATCTTGTTTGGCAGCAAAAATTTAAGTGATATTTTTTAGCGTTGGAAGATTAGAGTGGTCTTTACAATTGTCTATGAATAGGAGAATGCGTATTTTACTTTTAGCCATTGTTTTACGGATTCCTGTCAGCCAATCAGCATTAATTGCGTTTGCCATACAAGACGTTATATTTGATCTGTACAGCATTAGAAATTACTTAATTTTAGCAAAGCACCTTGGATTTTAGATCGTCCTATCATAAGAGAAGGAAGCTTTCCTTTACCACTTTGATTTGCTGCCAAAAGCACAGCTACACGAAGTTTACTGTTTTCCATGTTAAATTTCTTCACCTTTAAATGCAGTCGTTTTGTTGGGAAAACATTGGTACAATAATACACTTTCATCTGCGTTAAAAACACATCATCTGCTTTATAGTCCTTTAAAAGAGAAGGAAGTTCTGAAAGCCACTCTTCACAGGTAGCTAAAAAACCTGATGCACTTTCACAGCAAAGTTTCCAAAAAACGATGTTGTCCAGGCCTCTCACTGGTCCATATTTTGAAAACTAATAATTTTTTAGAAAGAAATTCGTGGAGGGTTTCTGCAACAATTACAAGAAAAACGCACTTCCCGGTAGGTTGCTGCGAAATTTATAAAGAATATTTTTCTTTAAATAAAAGTGGTGTTCAAAAAACGGACTGAGTGGGAGCCCTGTGTTGTCCCTTTTTCAGTTTCAAACGCCTTCCATTCTTACACTTTAAGTTCTTTGTATCAACAAAGCGATAAAAGAATGTGAAACCAGCATCCAGATCAAATTCTACAGCTGACAATAGCCAAAAGTAAAAAGTCGAACTAATTTCTGTGGAAAAAATTTCGACATATCAAGGGTTTTGAAAAATATTTTTCGAGATAAATATGGAAAATACATAAGAATTTTGATGAAAATGCAGGGGAAATTTCTTTTTTCGAGATATTGAGGGTTTCGAGATAAGGAGGTTCGAGATATCGAGGTCCGACTGTATATACATCATACAAACATCATGCACAATATGTATAAGCCAAATGCTCATATATGAGCCATATAAGTAATATTTATATCATATATCAGTCATATAGATCATTAAACAAAAACATAATTTACAGAACAAAAAAAAAATTATTTTACACATTGTTTATGCTCGAGAAGGGATAGATACAGCAGATTCGCTCAAATCCGCACAGCTTGGGACCAAAGGTTGTGTAGATTTTAGAATTTTGTGGATTTCTGGTTTGTTTACATTTTTTAGACAATAATTTGAATGTAATAATGCAATCAAATGTATAATGAATGTTTGCAATACAGCAAAATATTAAAATAATTAAGTAATAAACTAAAATAATAAAAAGTCAGATAATTTAAAAAATGATTAAATTATTAAAAGTAAAGGTCAAATAAATAGTAACTAATAATGTATAATTAAAATTGCATAATAAAAATGAGATACATTTTCCTTGAATCATTCAATGACACTTCCCTCATAAAGGTACCCTATTAATTAACATCAAATCAAAAAGTAAGGAAGATTTATTTCAGGTTTGCCAGTGTTAATAACTATAGAAAAAAAATTGATTAATACATATATATATTTGGTAAAAAGGCTGATTAGCAGTGATATCAACAATATCCTTTTTTTTCAGTGATAAATTTATATTTCCTTCACGAAAAACAACGAGTTTAGTCTCATCATATTATCGAGAATTACATATTAAAATACATACGAAATGATATAAAACTAAAAAATCCTGTTACTTTGCCTCTACAGCTTAACTGAAATTTTCATTGTTTACATCTGCGATGATGTGCAGATTTTAGGCGGTTGCAGATTTGAGGGAGTCCTGTATTATAATTTTTCTTCAGCTGCTTCTACAGTTAATGTTAAAGTCTTGCAAAAAATATGTTTAAACCAAATGAATTTTTAAAAATAAAATTCGAACAATAGGATACTTAAACTACCCTAAAAACTTAAATTACAAAGATACATGGAAAATGCAAACCTTTATAAAAGTTTCAGCTTTATTTCCATTTCATTCGAATGGAATGTAAGTTTTTAGATTAGTTTAAGTATCATATTGTTCGAATTTTATTTTTATTTCTTTAAGATCAATTGGTTTAAACGTATTTGTTGCAAAACTTTAACATTTACTGTAGAAGCAGCTGAAGAAAAATTCTAATATCTATCACTTCTTGGGACTATACAATGCATGAAATGAGGGGTTTTTTTTGTTGTTGTTGTTGTTTTGCAAATTATGTTTTTTTTAATATGTCAAGTTTTATAACTAGTGCAATTCAGAGGAACTCATTACAAAATTAATAGAGGGTTGGATATATAGGGTATTGCATCACAATTTGTGATGTAACTAAAATCCATAATAAAAACAAAAAAATCAAATTTACTTAAATTTGGTTATCCAATTTTCCACTGGTAGTGATCTCTATGAATGCAAAAGTAAATTGTGTTGCATGTTTGCTGGTTATTTATGCTACTATGAACGGCAATTCTGCGGCATTGAAACATTTCACCTCTGAACTGGGAAGGCCGGTGAGTGAATTAATTTCTTTTCACCAGTCTCTGACAGAGGAGTTAATTAATGGTAATATTAAAGAAAGTTGAAATCTTTTTGAACTGCTTAAAAAAAAATATATAAATAAATAAATAAATAAAATAAAATAAATAAATTTATCTTGTAATCAACACCATTACATTTTAAGTTGTCCTATCAGAGCCTAACACCATTTGTCAGTTTACTGGTTCATAAATGTCAGTTATTGAATACTTGCATTATTAATAATTTAAAACATGAAAAGAGAGACACATCTATAGTATTGTATCATATATAAATAAGGTTTAAGTAATTTGTTTTTATAATAAATATTTAAAGTATTTTTAAAGCATAATTTTTTTTTTTTTCGTCGCAAGTAAAGTGTGAAACACTGGTTCATTTTGTGTCAGTTATTGGTTTTTCAAAATGGGGTTATGTCAGTTACTGAAGTTATTCACCATATTTATGAAAAACATTTATTTTTAATAATACAATATATAATTTTTCAAAATTTTGTCAACAGTAATTTTTAAATGTATCTCTACCACCCATTCAAAAAAAAAAAAAAAAAAAAAAAAAGTGTAGAATGGATTTAAAATTTTGTAATAGTGATTTGAACACTAATTTTTAATGTGTCAGTTACTGGGTGTTTCACCCTAAATCAAGTAATAAAGAAATTTAAACAGATTATTAAATAGAACATAAATTTGTTTTTAATACTTTTTCCATTTTAAAATTTTAAACTATGTATGCATATATAACCGAAAGTTATTTTCTTTATTGGAAAAAAAACTTGGTATTCGACTGCCGAATATTTGGTATTTGGTTATTTGGCCAAATCACTATTTGTCCCATCCCTAATTACAAGTTCTTTGATTCATTACTGTTTATTGATTATTTTTAGATAAGGCAGGGAGGGGGGGGGGGGGGGGGTTGGCACGTTACAGTTACATAAAATATATTTTTGGAAACCTTTGGCATGCGAATGTGAAAAGGTTTGCCATCCCTGAACTATTATTTATAATTGCATTACATTTAACTATTCACTCTCACAATTTTAAACAATTAATTTTAATATCAACATTTTTATTAGTTTGTGGGCTAAACCTTAAAATTCAGGCACGCTACACCTGCTGAAATCCCAACCCCCAGGCATGTAAAATTGTTTTATGTTTTTAAATTTACGTATCCAAGGACTACATAAAATATTGGCATTAAAATATTATTTAAGAATGGAAATGCTTGCATTTTTTTTTAATATATATATATACTACCTTCCAATATATTTCAATTTAACCTTTAAAAAATATACTGTTTATTCTCCAAACAGAAATTTTTATGAGTTATAAATTATATATGTTTTCCGAAATTGAGATTATACACTGTGCTGTAAGCGGGTGATGCTGCCCGCCACAAAATTGAATAATTTGAATTTAAATAGCCCTTTCTTTAAGTATCTCAATCAAAAAATTTAAACATAATATCACATTAGAATTGATAGTAGATAGATAGACACATTCACACACATATGGTGTTATATAGTAACAGAATATAAGAAAAGAGATTAGAGATAGAAAAAAATAGTTGTAAATAGAGTTGTAAATAATAAATAAAATAAAACAAAAGATTTTTTTTCACTCATCATTACAGTTCAAGTAAAAAGATTTAATAAGAAACAATAACACAAACCAAAACATTTTATTTCAATTTCTAATCGTTGTTTCTAATATTTACTATGTGGAAAAAAAAGTTGCTACTGGCAAAGAAAAAAAAATTCTGTTAACATAATTTGCACCTGACTAACATAAAAGTACCACATTATTCATTTTTTATGCAAGCTGACAATTGTAAAATCAAATACCCACAGACATATAAATTGAAAATTTTATTTAATAACAGCATTTATGGACTTTAACTGAAAATTTACCTTACTCAAAGTTAAATCATGCTTGAAAAGAGTTGAGTCCTGCTGAGTCCAACTTTTATTCAATCAATAATGATATCTATCTACAAAACAGTTGTTTTTCCAAAGACAAGAAGCTTGTATCTACTGGGAGAAAAAGGCGAAAAAAAAATGAGTGGATCCAGTATAATCTTATTTTAAAGCAATTTTAAAATGCATGAATTTTGCAAATATTGTGATTACTTTAACTCACACACACACACATAAAAAAATAACAACATTAGATTAATTTGTCTAATTCACCATTTTTTCTTCTCTGATCGAGAATCAAGTATTGATCGATTCTCGATTGTCTTGTTCACAAAAGAAATTAGCAACGGATAAATGTGCTTTCCACAACCAATGTTTTATGTGCATTGTACTATAAAAGAACATAAAGCTACTCAGTAATGTAATGATTGTGTTGACTCTACGCCAATTTGGCAGGGGTCGGCAGCCCTTTATGCACCTAGTGGCCCATTTTAATTATTTTATATCTATTGATTATAAGAAATATTAATTTAATTATTTGGTTGCAGGGAAGTAACGTGAAATATATCAGATGCATGAAACAAAAATCAAGATACTCATCCATAGATCTATCACATAAAAAAAAAAAAAACCTTGATAGTTTTGCCAGTACTAAGTCAAAGGGAAAAATTCAGAAATTCACCAACTGTTCATGTAAAAGAAAATCATGAAATGTGCGGATTAGTCGCAAGAAAGATCTGCAAAATTCTGCAAAAATGAAAAAAAAACTGCGAATTTCACCAATCGGTCATGAGGAAATAAAAAAAAAACACAAAATTTGACAACTGGTAGAGATAAAATATTGTGAAATTCATCAATTGGTTGCAAAAAAAAAAGCGAAAATTGTCATTTACTGGTCAGAAAAAATCACGGATTTGCCACTCGATCCTCAGAAAAAAATTGAGAAATACTTCAGTTGGTTGCTTTAAAATATTGCAAAATTTGCCAATCTGTCACAGGAAAAAAATCATGAAATTCATCAGTCTATCGTTAGAAATATTGAAAAATCAGGGGTCGATCCAGACAAAATTTGGGGGCCTATTTAGGGCCCCTTCACAAAAATAAATTTAATAAAATGGGCCCCTTCACAAAAATAAACTTAATAAAACAGGCCCCTTCACAAAATTCCTTTTAATAAAATAGACCCTCTATGTAACATTCTTTTTCATAAAAACTGTTTTAAAATGTGTAATTTGTAAATAAAACCACGTCACGAAAAACAAAAACTTTAGCAAAGGGATTTAAAGTATGTTTTTTGTTCATAAATTCTGGGTTCGAATTTTAGAACTGGATTTCAACTTTCGTTACAAAATGTTATTTTTCACAAAAATAACTTCTACTTTACACAAAATGGGCCCCAAGAATAAAAGTCTGCATCGACCACTGAAAATTCATCAGTTATTTGTAGAAAAAAAATGAGAGATTGCTCGATAGGTCGTGGGGAAAATCACAAAATTCGTCAGTTGATCAGGGGGTAAGGGGAGGGATCACAAAATTCAATCGGTCACTGAAAAATATCACAAAATTCTACTGATAAAAGGTAACTTTAAACCAGTTCAATTTTTTTTTCTTTTTGACGAGCTATAAGAGTGCCTTTTTGAAAACAGTATGGCCTTTTTTAAAAATTACCACCTGATGACATTTTTTTACTAGAATCAACACCAACAGATGCCACCACTTACTCTTGTTATATAATAACAATCATATGTAACTTGATTCATGAATTTAATACTCTTTAGAAAGGGGTTATGAAAATATTGAAATAAATTATCTGCAAAATGCATGAGTGACATAACTTTACTTAATTACTTGATTGCTTATTTAATTACTAATAATGATACCTAATAATGATAATGTTGTTTAAAAAATATATATATATTAAAATTTTCTTTTAATTGCATTAAAGGCTTATAATGCTTCATAACATAATGTTACATTATTACACAAAAATAGAAAATAACAAAATTATGTTATTCAAAAGTAAACATCTATTTTTCTTGATTTAATTTTTTTATACTTTTGGGTTAAACATAATGTCCCCCGAGAATGAATCACCAACCCTGTGGCAGAATGTGTGCGACACCCCGACGAGCGTCGCAGACGTTTTAGGGCTTCTGCAGACTAAAAACATATAATACACAGCGGGAAAGGAAAAAAAAGAGGGGAAAGCGATATTTTTATGAAAAGCCAAACAGAATTCGCTAAGTGAGAACGGGTCTATGGCAGGGCCAGTTCGTCTCTGAATTTTCTGAAAATTAAAAAAAAATCGGTTATCGGCCCGAACATTCAGAAATAAAAAAGAAATCCCTGAAAAATATAGTGAATTATGACAACTGATTGCAAAATAAAGCCTTTCTCGTCAATCATTCGCAGAAAAAATCGCCAATTTCGCCAAAGGATTGCTGGGAAAAAAGCAAATTTCAGATTGCGGAAAAAACGCAGATTTCGGCATATGACCGTGGAAAAACACAGAGTGCTGCAAACCACAGCGGGAAAACGTAGATTTTGGCAAAGGATCGCAGTAAAACGTGAATTTCAACAAAGAATCGCAGAAAAATAACAAATTTTGTCAAATGATTGAAAGAAAAAATGCAAATTTCTCCAAAAAATTGCGTAAAAAGGGGCAATTTCATGAAATACAAATTTCGTTAAATTATCTCAGAAAAATGCAGATTTCATCAAATAATTGCAAAAAAACCCACGGATTTTGTCAAATAATCTCGATTAATCGCTGAATTCGTCAAAGGATCACGTAAAAAATGCGGATTTCGTCAAAGGATCGCAGAAAAACACGAATTTTGAAAAGGATCTAGGAAAAGCACGAATTTCATCAAAGGATTGCGGTAAAACGCAAATTTCGTCAAAAGGTTGCAATGAAAACGCAAATTTCGTCATAAAATTGCAGTAAAAACACAAATTACTTCAAATGATCACAGAAAAAATGCACAGTTCGTCAAAGGATCACGGAAAAAGTGCGAATTTCCTAAAAGACTAATAAAAAATGCCAATTTCATCAAAGAATTGCGTAAAAAATGCAATTTTCATGGAATGATCGCGGAAAGAACGTGAATTTCGTCTAAGGGTCATTAATGCAAATTTAGCTGAAGGATCGTGGGAAAAATGCAAATTTTGCAAAATGATCGCAGAAAAAATGCGAATTTCGTCACAGGATCGCAGAAATCACGCGAATATTGTAAAACGATTGTGGTAAAAACACGAATTTCGTCAAATGATTGAAGAAAAAATGCGGTTTCGTCAAAATATCACAGAAAAAACATGAAGTTCGCAAAAGTCTCGCATAAAAAATGCCGTCAAAGAATTGCATATAAAACACATTTTGAGAAATGATCACAGAAAGAACGCAAATTTCGTCTAAGGGCCGTTGAAGAAAAGAAAGTTTAGTCGAAGGATCGCAAAAAAAATGCAAATTTTGTAAAATGATCGCGGGAAAAAGCGAATTTTGTCTAAGGAACATTGAAATAATTTGAATTTCATCACAGGACCACGTAAATAAGGTGAATTTCGTCAAAGGATCGCAAAAAAAACCCCCACGAATTTCTTCAAAGGATCACGAGAAAACGCAAATTTCTTTAAAAGATCGTGAAAAAAAAAGTGAATTTCATAAAAGGATCACAGAAGAAACACAGCGGCCTCTTTAGAAAACAGCTTATACACAAACATCTAGTTTTATTATTATAGATATATTTAATCTGAAATAATACATACTGAACTAACTTTTGAAAAATCAAGTTACCCGAACCCAACCAAACACAGAATTAACCCGACCTGCAACAAAAGTAATTAGCGCTGGGGGAGAATTCCCCCCCCCTTCCCTTCTGCTGAAACATTTCTGGAAATATATTATAGGTGAAAACTGGGAAATTGAGTTAGTAGCCATTGGCCGGTAGACTCAGTTTCATTAGTAGCCACTTTTTAAAGTTAGTGGCCACTATAATGTTTCAAACTTTCTTGACATCTACATAAACTATAATTGTTGTATATATACATATTTTTCCATAAGTCAGAGTTTTATACACACCAATTATTCATGATAAGAATAGGGAAGCAGTCAAAATTCAAGAAAATTACTTTAAAACCACAGAATCTGTTATATTATTTTTTTTTTAGTTTCTTTGTATTTCATATATATATATATATATACCATCAAAGCAGAATATGCTTATAAATGTGATGTACATCGCAAAATATTTCAAATCCTCATTTTCAAGAAAATTCACCATTCAGTCTTAGAAAAAATTGTGAAATTTGCACCCAATGGCTGGAAAAAAAAAAAGCAAAATTCTTTAATTGTTTATTTAAAAAGATTGTGAAATGACAACTGGTCACATGCAAAACTCGTGCAATTCGTCAGTTCATCATGGAGAACAAATCATGAAATTCTTCAGCCTGTTGTGGGAAAACAAAAAATTCAACAAACAGTTGCAGGAAAAAAATCCACGATTTTCGCCAATCAGTTGCAGATAAAAAACCGTGAAATTTGCCAGTGCACCAAGGAAGAAAACTGTAAAAAAAAAAACATGATTTTCTCTAATCGATCTCAAGAAAAAGCCTCAAAATTTGCCTATGATACAAGGAAAAAAAATCGTGAAATTTGCAAATCGGTCGCGGTTTAAAAAATCGCGAAATTCGTCAATAGGTCGTTGGAAGAAACTGCGAAATTCATAGATCAGTAGCAGAAAAAACTCATGATTTTCTCTAAGTGGTCTCAAGAAAAAGCCACAAAAATTTGCCTATTGGTTCAAGAAAAACATTGCGAATTTTAAAAATTGGTCACAGGTTAAAAAAAAAAAAAAAAAAATTCATCAGCAGATTGTCAGGAAAAATCAGAAAGTCATTGATCAGTCGTGCACCCCCCCCCCCCCCCCTCGAGATTTGGCCGATGAATCGCAAAAAAGCAACGAAGTTTTCCAATCGACTGAAAGAAAATGTTGCGGAATTCACTGATCTGTCGTGGGTAGAATGCAAAATTAGTCGATCAGTTGCACTCACAAAAAAAAAATAAAACGTGATTTTTACCAATCGTTCGCAAGAAAAAGCGGAAAAAATTGCTAATCAGTAGAAAGAAACTAGTGTGAAATTCATCAGTGTCTCGTCATAAAAGCTGCAAAATTCGTTGATCAGTAGCAGAGAAAATGTACGATTTTCTAAAATTGGTCGCAAGAAGCTGCTGCAAAATTTGCTTATCGGTACAAGGAAAATTTTTCAAAATTCCCCAATCTGTGATGAAAACGGCCTGTGAAAATCGTCAAAAATTGGAAATTCATCGACCAATCATGGAAAAATCCACAATTTTTGCCAATCGGTCGCAAAAAAACCGACAAAGTTTGCCAATAAGTAGAAAGTAAATATCGCAAAATTTGCCAATCAGTCGCGGCTAAAAAATTGCAAAATCCTTTTGTTGATCTTTTAAACAAATCAGAAAATCGTTGATTCAATCAGTCGCAAGAAAAAGAGAAAAAATTTGCCAATCGATAAAAAGAAAATATAATGAAATTTGAATCAGTCACGTGTAAAAAAAAAATTGTCAGAAAAATCACAAAATTCTTTGATCAGTCACGAAAAAAACAATGATTGTTTCCAATCTGTAGCAGGAAAAAGTTGAAACATTTGCCAATCAGTTGTTGGTAAAAAACATGAAATTCATGGATCAGTCATGTGAAAAAAAATACGATTTTCACCAAACGGTCAAAGAAAAATATCGCAAAATTCACCCACCAGTTGCAGTTAAAAAGCGCGAAATTTGTCAGTGAATTGTAGAAAATATCTCGAAATTGTTCAACCAGTTGTGGGGAAAAAAGTCCCACAATTCGATGATTGGGTCCGAGAAAAAAAAAATGTCAAATCCGCCAGTTGACAGAGGGAAAATTCTGAAATATTGCGAAAATCAATTGATTGTCGGAAAAAACAGTGAAATTCATCATTTGACCACAGTAAAATCACAAAATTTGCCAATAGTTTCTTTCGGTTGAGTATGTCAGCATTTTACAAAATGTATTTTGCATTCCTATAAAAGATGCCATTGCACTTCTTCATGTATTAAGAAAATCTCCCTGCAACTTTCTTTTTTTAAATTCCCACAGAACATTTCTGTTCAGATGAAGTTCGTTGCAGAACATTGAAAAGTATTCTGCTTTGGGGATATATACATTTTTGTATGAAACGACAAACAAAATCTTCACTTTGTGCCCCCCTTCGCCTTTCATTCTGGCACCCGGAGCATATACCCCCTCTGCTTCTCTGTACCCCCCTAGTTTCTGCCCTATATAATAAAAATATGATATAAGATGTATAAATGGCATCCAGGAAGTAAATAATATGCATATAATGATACATATGAGACACATATATATGAGCATTAGTAGTACTGTTTCTTTTAGGCCATCATTTAAGGGCACAGCACCCTGCTTATTCTAAAATTGACAAAATGCATCCTGTCCTTTTTAAAAATTGTGAAATGAACCTCCAGTTGTATCTAGAACATACTAGTAAAAATTTTCCTCATACATTTTTCATGCACACAATAATAAAACAATTCATGTTGTTCAGCAAAATAGTTCAGACTTTTTTTTTAAATTATTAGTATTAAGTAAATAAGTTCACATTACAATATGATAATGAATGAATAACATTTGAGTAATGATCTTTCCTTAGAGCACTAGAAAATTTAAAATATAAAAAGTCTGGTGTCTTAGTAAGAACTGGATATTACATAAATTTAAATGTCAAAAAAAGAAGTTGCTACCAAATGGGAAGTTTTTAGAAATTACGTACTTGCAACACATAATATATTAATTGTCAAAGAATTGTTTTTATTAATATGCCCCTAAATCAATGTAAAATTCAATAAATTTTTATTTACTTTTTATAAAACTGCATTATGACCGAGAAAAATCATGTAAACAAAGCATTCTTATTTACGTAATCAAACGCTGATTTCTCCTATCAAAAAGTCCAGACTAAAGTCAAAACTATTGATAAATTAAATAAATAACAAAACACAGAATCGTGACAGAAATGTTTTATGTAAAGTATGCACACAAACACAATAAATCTAGAAAACAAAGTCAATTTGCTTACCAGCATTCACACTCATTTTCACTATTTCGGCATGGCTTTCATTTCCGCGATGAGATAAACAAATCTTCCACACGTTGATTGATTGATGTGGAGCGTAACTCCACAATGTGATATTCTGATAAAAATAAATGCATTAAATTCCTTACTTGTTGAAAACTGTATAAAAAATTAATAAAACAAACAAAAATAAATAATACAAGTTTCGGTCAATTAGGCCTAAGTCTGTATATGCCGCCATTTTAAGATGGCGGTTGATAGGTTAAGTTTTTGTCCAGATTATGTCCGTACATGGCAAGGTCAGGTTTTTGTCCCGGAATTAACGAAAATTAGATTAGTACTGTTTTCATCCAGTTTAAGTTATTAAAACAGAAAATTGGACAAACAGGTGAAGGTTTAGTTTGGGAGTTGACGAAAATTGGATTAGTTGCGTTTTCATCCAATTTATGTTCTTAAACTGATGTCCATATTTTGTAGTTATTTCGTAGTTACGTCTATGTCAAACATTCAACAAATTCTGAACGGATTTTAGCTCGCTGTATACGTCCAAATTACATATATAGACGTATTTCGGAAATGGTGGATGAAAACTGAATATAATCTGGACGTATGTGTTGTGTGGGTACCAAGCTTCAATATCTTTTATGAACAGCAATTATATTTAAGAGATTTAGTCATTTATTGTTGCTTTATCATGATATCAACGAGATTATATTTTGGCGAGATCGTAGCGATTTAATGTTACCAGTTCACATTGGCAATTTTTTCTTAGAGTTTAATTTCATTTGGTGATGTGGAAGATTATGTTTTCGCACATTTGATTGCACATTCGAACTGTTGCTCAATGAAAATGGATTTATTAAGCAAAAAATTGTAGGTTAGAATTTGATTTAGATAGATTTACTTAGTTTTATTAGTGAGCAATTATTGTAATTTAAATAAAAAGGTTTAAAGAATGGGGTTTTTTTTAAGTAAATTTCTTGATATTCTTCTTAAAAAAGTAAACTTTTTACGTAGTAAAATTTAACGAAGCTTTATATCTATGAAACAAACCATAAAAATATTCCCATTTTGTATATAGGTATGCTTTTTTAAGAGAGAAGGGGAAGGGGAGAATTAAAGGTGAATGGAAATCACGATTATGAGTTCATACCATTGGTCTTTATTTATTTATTTTTTTTTTTTTATCTTTCTATTATTAACCTAAAAAAAGCAGTGATATCAACACAAAAAACCATTAACGGGTTAAAAGTTTGTGACGCACCACTTTATCTTATTGCTATAAGAATTTTAAATGTGGAACTTAAAAATAATGATATCAAATTTTAAGTGACGCTATGCTATTAATTAATGTATATATGCATACATTTATATTATTTATTTCATCATTTTATTTTTGTTTTACTTATAATTGCATGTGTAATAATTATGTTAAATTTAAAAGGATGTATAAAAATTTATTCATTGATGCTTTATCAATCACATCTTTCATAAATTCAAAATATGAGTTTTAAAAGATATGATATCAAAATTTAAGTGACGTTTTGATGTAGCTTACAATTTGTTTTAAAATTCAATTTCAATTGTTTTCGGTTTGGCTAAATATATTTACATACTGTTAAAAAAATCACTCTCACTGAACCTATACAATGTACTGTAATGTATTTATATGAAAAATTTGTTTTATCTTTTGTGCCACGCTATCCAAAATCAAAAGTAAAATTTATGTAAATGCTTTTTGTGCGTCATTGTATCCAAACTAAACGAAATGTATGCAAATGGATATTATGACGCAAAGAAATCATTTACATAAATTTTACTTTGATTTTGGATAGCGTGGCACAAAAGATAAATCAAATTTTTCATATAAATACATAACAGTGCATTGTATAGGTTCAGTGACAGTGATATTATTAACAGTGTATTGGTAAATTAAAAGTTTTGGTTACATGTTTTTCAACATATGTTTTTCATTTTTATTTTTATTTTTTTTTAAGTTTTTACTTGAAAAAAATCCCGAAGATTAAAAGATATATCTTTGCTAGATTTAACATAGCTTGTGCAAAATAATTTTTTTAAGGTAATGCAATTTAGAAAATATTTTAACTATTATTTTAAATATTACACATATTTAAAATAATGCATGTAATGTATTTCACACATATATTTAGCCAAACCGAAAACAATTGAAATTGAATTTTAAAACAAATTGTTTAAAGCTACATCAAGGCGTCACTTAAATTTTGATATCATATCTTTTAAAACTCATATTTTGAATTTATGAAAGATGTGATTGATAAAGCATCAATGAATAAATTTTTATACATCCTTTTTAAATTTAACATAATTATTACACATGCAATTATAAGTAAAACAAAAATAAACGAAGAAAAAAATAATATAAATGTATGTATATATAAATTAATTAATAGCATAGCGTCACTTAAAATTTGATATCATTATTTTTAAGTTCCATATTTAAAATTCTTATAGCAATAAGATAAAGTGCTGAGTCAAAAAGTTTTAACCCGTTAAGGGTTTTTTGTGTTGATTCTACCTTTACAAGAAGAAAGTATTGGATTCGTGAAAATTTTCGAAGTCACAGATTCCGAAAAACGTATTTTTACAAAATGTCTGTCTGTGAGTCAGTGAGTCTATCTGTCTGTATGTCACAATAATTTTGTGGACGGTCTATCTCAAGAACTAATGCACAGAATCTCTCTATTCTAAAAAAAAGTAACTACCGCTGTCACCGCCGCCGCCGGTTTTGAATTTTATGTGACTGGAGGTCTTTCTTCGTTAATATTAAGAAAAATTATGCATACAAAAATATGAAAATTGGTGGTTTTATACAGAAATGTTTGATAAATACGCTGATGCAGACAGTTTTTAAATCGAAGAATTATTTTAAGAGATATTTAATTCTAAAGTTGGACAAAATCGTTCCACTAAAAAAGTTTTATAGGAGCAAAATCTATTCATGGGAATTGAATCATTTTTAGATCATTTTATACGTTTGAAGTCCCCGGTGTGCAGACTGTATTTCTTTTCTTAATTTGACTCATTTTTTGAGGATTTATTTCTAATTTAAATTTAAATTTTCAGCATTTCTAGATATATTTTTTTACATTATGTTAGAAAATGGTATTAATTTATACTGTTGCCAAATGTATAAACAGCGCAAACAATAATGTTTGCTTTAAATTAAAAATTTATTTTCACGGGACTATTATAAACAGAAAAAGTTATTTGGAATTAGAATTAAATAATTATGTACAAAAAGCTGGAACTTATTAAAAATTACGTCATAAAAAGTATACACGTGAATTTTAAAAGAGAAAGGATATTGTAAAATAATAAATTCATTAACATACGTTAGGAGTCTTAAATAGCAGAAATTGCGTCATATTTACGTTACATTACAGTTATTACATAAAAAGAACACAAAATATTGCAAAACAGTTTAAATTTAGAAATTGCGTTAGACATTTATTTGATATTTTGAGAGGATCTTTTCAACTATTTTTGTTAGGAAAGCGCAAATAATATTTCATTTCTAATAAAAGTATTTTCACGTGAATATTTAAAAGAGAAAGAATTGGTTGGACAAAATTACGTCAGATTAAAAACGATTAATTTAAAATGTCTCATTTAAAATAACTTTCTTTTCGCTTTGTTAAAAAATACCAGGAGACAAAGAGTGTTTACTTAATTCCTTTTATATTAGCTTATTTTGAAATGTTGTTACACCTGTCTATGTCATCAAGTTATTTTTATTTCGACGTTTTATTTGTATTTTCATTAATGTTGTACTAATTTATTTGTTCTTCCGTTATTTAAAATAAAAATTATGTCAATTTATATAATTTGGCGAGTGGTTTGGCGATTTATATAATTTGGCAAAATTGGTCGACGGGATAATCAAAGATTCATACCGCAGCAGATTTGGCGTTAAAATTCCCTAATCAAAGAGAAATGAATAGAAATCCGTTTATAGGGAGATCGCCACTGTTTCATATATTATAATTCAATCTGTAGAAATCTTTTTAAAGCCGATCAAATTAGCGTGCATTTAGAGTCTGCTCTGCGGTGTCTGGACGGGGGTTGGCGAGCGTAGCTCGTCGGGGGCCGAGCCCCCTAGTTTAATAAAAATTTATAACTGATATACGGATTTTCATCAAACTTCAGATTCAGTTAGTCCTTGACATGAATTGACGTTTTATTACTTTTGGTGCCAATCGCTCAACAGGTGGCGCTGCTATACTGCATTTTTCAGAATATCGACTATACTCACAAGAGCTAATGCACGAATTTTCACCGAAGGATTTATACGTTTTAGGAAGTCAGAGATTACGAAAAATATGTTTTTACGAAATGTCTGTCTATGAGTCTGCGGCTCTGTCTGTCGGTCCGTCCGTCTGTCAGTCTGTATGTGACACAAATGTTTTGGGCGCTCTATTTCAAGAACTAATGCACAGAATTTAATAAAAATTTATATTCTGTTAGTCCCTGATATAAATTGGTGCTGTCAAGTTTTTGGTGTAAATCACTCAACAGGTTGCGCTGCTATGCAGCATTTTTCACAATTTCCGCAATAGCTAAATCTCCAGAACTAATGCAACTTCAGATTCAGTCAGTCCTTGACTTGAGTTGGCGCTTTACACATTGTAGTGTAAATTGCTCAACATGTTGCACTGCTTTGCTGCATTTTTTTGCGATTTCAGCAATAGCTCTATCTCAAGAACTAATGATTGGATTTTCAACAAACTTCAGATTCAGGTTTAACCTTGATATGAATTAGTGCTGTTTATGTTTTGGTGAAAATCGCTCAACAGGTGACGTTGCTATGCTGCATTTTTCAGAATCTTCACTGTAGCTCTATTTCAAGAATTAATGCATGAATTTTCAACAAACTTCATATTTAGGTATACATTGATATGAATTAGTGCTGTTTATGTGATTTATATACAAGAAAGTTTTATGATGGCTACAGCATACTAGTTTTTACTTAGTCTCGAGTTAGGATCCTACAACAGTTTCACGGAAAAGCGGTACTTTTCTGTTACCGGGCGCGTGTGATAAATTTCCAAATATTTTTCAATCACCAGCATTCCTGTTGCATTCATTTCATTTAAAAAGTATACATTCCAAATACACATGTTACACATATTTAAAATAATGCATGTAATGTATTTCACACACTTCATTAAAAATACTAAAGAATAAAAATAAGAAATAATACTATACAGTAAAACTTCCCTGAAAGACCACCTTTTTAAAGAGACCACCTCTGATAAAGACCGTTTATTTATGGTCTATAATTTTCGGCTATAGGATCAATGTTAATTTTACTCCATTAAAAGACCACTATTTTCCGTTTCCCTCCCTGAAAGACCACTTTGCAGCTTTTCAATTGAAGTGTAGGATTACTTTCCTTTACATGGGGAAATCTCAAAATTACACTTCTCTCTAGGAAACACGCTCAGCTAAGTTTACTTCCTTAGACCTCTCGAATCAAGGTCATCTCTCCGCCCCTGGAAGACAAAGCGATTCAGCTGGCAAATGCAGCTAACGTTGATTATGGCCCAAAATCACATAAATATGAAGAAGCTCTTGAATGTTACGATGATTTATCTGAAGACCGAGAGAATCATATTATAGAAAATCTAAGACCTAAAAATTTTTATATTAAAAAACAAATTCTACAATCATTTATAAAAACAAATGTTACTACAATCGGGAATTTTTTTAAATCTATTTTAGAATCTCATTCTGATTCAGACGACGAGCTTCCGCCAATTAAAGTTTCTATTTCATGTCAACATGTTGAAATCAATAGATTGATAGTTCGATACTTCTTACAGATGATACTTATATAAATAATTTGTTTAAAAGGATCAAAGAATGTTTGGAAACAAAAATTGTTACGATCAAAGCAAACTACAATTAATTTCTATTAAAGTTGTATAGACATGAAATATAATAAACTAATTGAAAAACAATTGTTTTAGAAGTATATATTTCATGAAACGTCGATTTACCCATCATCTCTATTGACAGACCACCTCTCTGAAAGACCGATTTTTTATGGTCTAATGAATGGTCTCCTTAGAGAGGTTTCACTGTATATCCAAACATTCTAAGTTTATTTTCTAATTCACACAAGCGAAAAATAAAATCTGCTATGGCCGAATTCGAAATGCAAATGGCGAGATTTGAGCCAGGCAAACATAAGGATTCCGAAAAACTTCACTACGCAGCGAGCTTCTACGACATTTGTAAGAGAAATTTAAAATAAAAAAATTGTAAAGGTAATTATGACGGTCAAAAAAGAGCCACTCCCACGCCTATATTACTGATTACAGTGAAATTTCGCTACAATTATCAGCGAGGAATTGATCCATTGGATCCATTTATGAAAGTTTACAAGGGTTAGTCAAATAGAAAAGTTACCATTCGATTTCTGTCATAAACGGATTCATTTGATTATAGAATTATCCTCATTGATTTATGGCTAAGCAATGTAAAACAATACACTATATACCATAACTATCTCCGAAAAATTGTCAAACTAGCATTGCAAGTCACATCAAAAGCAGTTTATTAAAACTTTTTAAAAGGATAGTCTTTGATAACTGTCACACGATTACAGAATTTTTTCACATAACTCTATAACAAAACAACGTTGAATAGTATGTCATGTGCTGGAACCTTTCCTGGAACATTATTTACCTAACAGTGTAATTCGCACCAAATGCCGCCCAGTAGAACATTTTAAAAAAGAAATTCTTTCATAATCTGGATCATCTAATTATAAAACTCTCCATCATAATTCTGAAATCAAGAAACGTTGAACAATATTTTATATACCACACCCTATAACGGCTTTCCCGTTATATATTCATTTAAAACCTTACCCCCCCTTTCCCTCTCAAAATCAACATTTAACTTTACTGATTCATTTTTGTAGTTGTCATTATCCCTCCCGCCTCAAATAATACATTTAGTTTAAATTTGACATTTTATACTTAAATTCATATGTCTGTATTCATTCACCCCCCCCCCCCCCTTCACACTAATGTAAGTTTCATTTATATTTTTAAAGTTCGTGTTAAATGCATGCATCAATTTTATCAACCATTTCCTTTTTCTTTTAATTTCACACAGATATGTGAATAGAAATAAATCTTTACCACAGTGATTTTCTGTTGAGATAAAATAAAAGAATAAAATTGAAATGAATTTCCTTGGCCTTTCAGCCAAGGATATGTAATGCATATTTTATGAGTAACACAGAACTGCGCATCAGATTTTTCTCAGCCTCTTGGCTAGCATTCCTATTAATTCCCACTCTTTATTTTCTCAGATATATACCATATGCCCCTACTGACTAATACAGCTGTCGTTAAATTTATAACGTACATGTAATATCACGTGTTTTCTAATTCCTACGGTTATCCCGCTAACCACAGGAATTTTCAACTAGAAAGACTTTGTGCACGCCATGGTGTATATTTTATTTCCGTGGAAAGCTTCGGGACTTTTATTGTTTGCCATGTCTATCTCATCCCTATTATCGCTAACATCTTATATATTTTTGTCTTATGCTCGCCAAGGCGCGAGTAATTCTAGCAAATACTTGACCACTACTGATTCTGATTTTGAACGCTCCAGACGTCAGCGTTCCCCCTCATGGGGTTCGCCAGTCTGGGCAATCTTGTCAACTACTCCCCTTTTCACTGCATGTCACGGCCATCTCGTCAAAAGTTTTCCATAAATAAATCAAGAAATGTCCTCTAAAATATCGTGTTGGAGTTTTTTTTAATGTTTTGTGAGCCTGGGTACACGAAAACACCTTCACACACACACCCTTCTTAAAATTGTCTGGCTAACAGTGCAAGTCGCATCAAAATCCGTGCAGTAAAACTTTTTACAAAGGCTAATATTTTCTAATCCGGTTCATCTGATTATAGAACATTACAAGATAATTCTATAACTAAGAAATGTATAGCGATATATTACATACTAAAACCGTCCCTGGAAAATTATCGCATTAAGAGTGCAAGTCGCATCAAAATCTTCCAGTAGAACTTTTTAAAAAGGCTAATCTTTCATAATAGGATCACCTGATTATAGAACTTTCCCCATAATTCTATAACTAGGCAACGTAGAAGGATATGTTATATACTAAAACCTTTTCCAACGAATAAAATTAAATTTTGCAGTAGATTACAAATTAAATAAAAAAGAATAAGCTGAATAACCGTAAAACTTAACCATTCGAAAGTTTTGAATTGTTTTTAGGTGGAATGAGCCATGAGAAATAATTAATCGTCAGTAGTAAAATTTAAATAATCAAGGAACAATGTGAAATCAAACTCGGCATATTTTTATAGATATAGTGACAAATACTCTCATTATAATTAATAAATCTTGAAATAATAAAGATACATTCACAAAATTTAATATCCATGCAGTATTTAACAAATGTTATATGTAGGTGAAGGTATTATGCCATTATAGTACCATTAATTCTTAAATTGAAAATACATCTCAACACATATGAAAATTCAATAAAGAAATTTAAATAACTTATATCTTTTTGAAGATCATTCAATTCTCTACGGAAAACAACCAAAACCTTTAGTAAAAAAATCTCAATGACCGATAACTCAGAAAAAAAAAAGAGTCGCTCATTTTCAACAGCAAGAAAAGAAATAAAGCTGGTTTAAATTATAGTAATATCTCGTAAACTATGCTTCGTAGTCGTATAAAAATTTAAGACAGCGTTTAAATTATTATAACAGAGCGCTGACATACATTTCAGCCACCTGTCCCAGAAATTCCAACGAAGTCAAATTTCGGTATTAATGAGAAAAAATAATGTCCGATTTTCGCGAAATCTTATTATTACTAAATAGTATTGTATTATTATTTTATTACTAAATAGCATTGTATTATTATTTTATTATTAAATATTATTGTATTATTATAGTATTATATTTATGTAAAGTATTTTTCTACCTGCAGTCTAAAGTTAGTCCCGATTAATTTTCATGATTTTCCATGATTAGTGAAAATTATGCCTTTACCTATATACGTATATATAAACCGTTCTCTGTGTTCCTTATACAAATCTTCAATTTTTGACCGATTTGCGCGAAACTTGTTATGCATACGTTTTAAAACATGAGAAAGGTCCCTGTCAAGTTATCAAACCATTTTGTACACATTTTTTGCATCAACTTCCACTATTTAACATTATGGAGATATATATTTTTTAAATTTCCCAATTCAATCATTTTTTTCATGTTATTACACCCTAAAAAATAATACAATAATTTTAAAAAATCCCTGCCGGCTCGGGCCTACAGGTGGAAGTAGATTTCAAAGTTAAGTACTAAATTCACCAACAAAACGCAAATCAAGATTAGAGATAAACCCAGTTCCTTCACTAAGAATGAGCTGTAGGGAGCTAAACAGTTTGCGAATATTCTAATATACACGGATACACACAAGCATGTATATGGAATAGGTTTAAAAATGTCTAAAGCAAATTCAGAGATCCTCAAAGTGTTAAATTATGTTATTATTTCCATAGTCGGGTTTTTATTATGTTTTAATACGTTTTTCCAAACTCACATGGCGTTACATATTCAGTTTCACCTGCTGAGGTCCATTATATTTCCAATATGAAGCAATATATATGTATAGATATTTTTAATTCGTCAAACTATTTATTTCATTTTGAGTTTTCGTGCTGAAATCTTGCTCTAGAAAACTTATGACGCAATATTCAATTTGTTTTCAATTCGTAAAACTATTTATTTAATATATTTTTTCACGCGAAAATCTTGCAATAGAAAAGCATTTGTTGTAGTGAGAATTTTATTATTATTTTTTAATTGTTGGCAACTGCTATAACGAAAAATATTTATTTTTTCCTGTCATTATTGTGTAAGAGCTGGTTTTATCAGAATCTTGTTAAGACGGTATTCAAAATATTGAACCCTCCTCATTTCCATTCTCTTGGGCCGATTTTGCCCATTTTCTATACCCGCCGATTTATTAGCCAGCTCAAAGTTGTTGGCGAGTTTGAAGACGATTCGTGCATCATTGCGTCTTTTGTCGTGCGGACAAAATTTAGTACATACATATATATATACAGTAAAACTCGGATATAACGCTCTTCCGGGGGACCGGGCTAGAAGAGCGTTAAAAGCGGGCAAGCGTTAAAAGCGGGCAAGCGTTAAATGCGGGAGAAAGTTTTCGACATTTTAAAATTGAGAATATTAGATTATCTGCTTTAAATAATGCGGTGAATCATTTTCGTGTATAATTTAAAATAGAAACTCCACAGCATAGGTACAAAAACGTTTCTTTCATTTTAAATATCACAAGTTTACATAGTGTTTAGAAAGTGTATTATTATTTCAAATCAGAATAAGTAAAAAAATTGTTAACATTGAAAAATACAAAATATATTTAACATTTCTAATAGGAACATTTATCCTTATATTAAACATAAAATAAAATTATGAAAGAAACTAATAATAATATTTTGTTTTTAAAAAAATATAACATTTGTATTCTTGAGCACCACTATAAGGATTATAAATTTTCACTTACTGTTTATTCTGTTTTAGAGAAAAACTCATCGAGTTTCGTCTGACGGGTGGACGAACGACCACACAAAAGAGCGTTTTCTGCTTTGTTTATATGTCTTAATATATCTTCATGTGAAGCGGTGGTATCTACTGAAGCAGTGTATAGGCGGATAGTGCTAAAAGCTTCCATTACTTCAGCTATCGTTGGGATGCGCTCTTGAACATCGCCATCAGCAACTTCATCAGGGTCCTCTTCTTCTGCTGCATCCTGCACAGTGTCCCCTATAATGTCGTCAATGCTCCTAACATTTCTTGTGATAACGTCTTTATCAATGTTAAGATAGCTCTGAAAGCTGTGTGCGTTTTCTGCAAGATGCTCGCAAACAGCTTGCCAGTCCTCGTTGTTTATATGATCCGACCCCTCTTCAGCTGCATCCACATGCGCGTCTGTTGGCGTCTGTTATGAAGCCTGCCGTTTTAAAGCAATTTTGAATTATTTTAGGTTCGATTGCATCCCAAGCAGCGCTAAGGTAGTTCATGGCGACGAGGAGAGTCACAGAAGATCGACTACTTTTATTTTCCATTTCATGTAGAAATCGTTTCACTATACGTTTGCGATAATGTTGTTTTAAAACCTTTATGATCCCTTGATCCATCGGTTGAAGTACGCTTGTGGTGTTTGCAGGTAAAAATTCCAGATAGACGTTTGTAATATCTGGTATTTCTTGGGGATGCGCTGCGCAATTTTCTACGAATAGTATATTACATGCCTATTTTGCTTCCGCATCTCGACATCAAAATCAGAAACATATTTAATGAACTGGGGACCCGTCATCCAAGCCTTACGTTGTTGTGCATAGTCACAGGGCAGTCGTTTGATGTTCTTGAAACAGCGAGGTTTGGCCGATTTTCCTATCACTAGAGGCTTGCGTTTGTCGCTCCCATCGGCGTTGAAACAAACAAGCACAGTAACACGTTCTTTACTGAGCTTCCCTCCATGGCACTGCTCATCTTTTAATGTTAAGGATTTATCAGGCATCGCTTTAAAAAATAAGTCAAATTCGTCGGCGTTATAAATATCACAACTGGCATAGTTTTTGATAAGCCTTGGAAGATTGTTTTTTTTTTCAAAATTCTGCATTTTCTGTGTTCACGGCAGCGGATTCTCCGCAAATCTTCTTGTACACAATGCCGTGGCGGGTTCAAAATCGGTCTAACCACCCATTAGATGGAGTAAAATCTTCAATTCTTAGCTTTTGAGCCACTTCTGCAGCATTTTCTTTAACTATGGATCCGCTGACAGTGTCTTGATTCAAGAAACCATTCGTACATAACTTTTTCTAAATCTTCATATTTTCCTGTTTTCACTCTCTTTTTCTTTGAGACACCAATAGCAGCATTTTTTACCCGACTACGGCAAAGCCAAAGGAGGGTTATGATTTTGACAGGCTATGTATGTATGTATGTATGTATGTATGTATGTATGTATGTATGTATGTTCATCTGTTCCCTCGTAACTTCTAAACCACTAATCAGAATTCGACAAATGACATATCATTAGAAGCGTCTTAATTGTCCGCTGGTTATAGGCTATATAGATTTTCACCAAATTCAATGTGGCGCCTTCTAGCGGACAAAATATACAGAGTAAAAAAATAAAGTTAAGCTAGATATGCCGTGTTTGGTATCATTTTAAAGCGCTTCACTTCAAAACCATAGAGGGTTTGTTTATAAGTGCCTTGGATCATAATAAGTTGCTTAAAAATCCACATGACAGTCAATCGTTAGCAGAATTAGATAGATTAAGAAATCTTCCTAGGTCATCTTAATACATGAAACCTTCAATCTACATTACACATTTACACATTACACTAACGACCTCATCCACTAATCGGTCCATTACCCATTTGCTGCCATCGACGGATATGTGCGTCACTACTACCAAATACTGGAAGCGTCATACGTCAAAAAATAAAGTTAAGATAAATATGCCGTGTTTGGTATCATTCAAAAGCGCTTTACTTGTACATTTTGAATATATCTATATATTACTAGCATTTGCTTGTGACTTTACCTGTATTCATGGGGTACTTTTATACTTTTTCAGCGTAGTTTTTTGTCGTAGTTGGGTTTTAGTTTTTTTACTTTATCTTGTTTCTATATCTTTTCTGTTTTGAAGAAGAGTCCGAAGAGACGACGGTGCGATATTCATAGATAACGCAAAATCTTTTTGGCTCACAATTGGGGATTTTTTGTCATAATTTTTTAGAATTTCTAATTTTTTTGAAATTGTCAGCGTCTTTCTTTTCATACTCTTAGCTTCCATGTTTCTCCTAATTGGAGTCGCCAGCGATAATGCTTACTTATGTGTAAATGAAAAAAGCGGGAACAGTTTGTGTGATGTAAGAGACAGACAAGTGCTACTGAGATGGACGGAATAAATTCTTTTATTCTCTGATCCAATTAGAAATAAAACGCAGAACTGGCTGTTTTTTTTTTTTTACATAGTCTTTGGGCGTTGGCTGGCTGCCAATTCCACGTATCCCCACTTTCTCTCTCTCTGTGTGTACGGGCGAGAAAATGAAAACTTCGGATGCAAACCAAAGCACCAAAGCGTAATATCCGGGATTTCATTGTTCAAAGGACCATTATAAAGCGCGTTATAAGCGGGAAAGCGTTAAAAGCAATAAATTTTTACATTGCTCCTATGGGTATGGTTCAAGGGATCGGGACAAATGAGCGTAAAAGGCGGGAAAGCGTTTTAAGCGATGAGCGTTATATCCGAGTTTTACTGTATATATATATATAAACTTTTTAGGTGGGGGTTGTTTTGGGTTCTTGGGGTCTTATAATGAAAAATTGTGAAGAAATTTTTCAAAAGTCGCACCATGGTAACGACTGCAATAGGTAGAATTTCTTACGAAATCTACTTAAAAATGCTAACATATTTATTTGTTTTATTAGTCAATAAAAATTCAGATTCTGGCGCAATATTTCTGCGTTTTTGAAATCGGCGTCATTCTACTCAGAAAATAAACATTTTAGGTAGATTTCGTAGGAATTACTACCTATTGCAGTCGTTACTATGGTGCGACTTTTGAAAAATTCCTTCATAACTTTTAATTATACGACCCCAGGAACCCAAAACCATCCCCACCTAAAAAGTTTATATATGCATTTGTAGGAATAAAAGATAAGACTCAATGGTTAAATGAGCGTGATATCTCAAGCAAGACTCGTAAAAGGTGATCTCAAAATTGCAGAGCGAGAGGAAGTTGTTCTATAGATATTCAGCAATGAAGTCGTTTGTTGGTTTTAAAGCAAGGGTCAGAGAAACTCTTGCGAGTTGTATGATGTTATTTTGAATATTAAGCTGTATGTTTGGTAATATATTAAACCTTTTTAAACCTATTCTCAGCTTGTAGAGCATTAGTTTCGACTAAGCAATACATTATTCACATCCAAACCCACAGTTTTGGGGGCTCGGGCCGGGATTTGGACTATTTTGACTATTTGAACTATTTGGATTATTTGGAAGATTTGAATTTGAATAACAAAGCGATTGTGTACTTAAATCAAAAAAGAAAAGTATTTTTCTGAACTGAAATTTATAATACGAAAAAATGAACTGTTCGTCTGATGTATAATGATTAGAAATGATGCGTAATCAAGCCTAAGAGATAGTGTAATATATTGCTCTGTTGAAGTGTCAACAAATTGAACAATGTCCATCCTGAATAAAGCTAGAAAAGCAGATTTGTTTACATTGTGTGATGACCTAGGTATAGTTGCGCCTCAGAGTTCAAGAATTATTGACTTGATAAAGTTGGTGACTGAATCAAATGATTATGAAGAAAATTTTGTTAAAGCTCGACTTGAAGTCATTGCTGCTGAGAGAGAAGAAATGAAACACCTAGAAGCAGAAAAAAAGAAAGCTAGAAGCAGAAAAGGAAGAAAGAAGGCTAGAAGCAGAAAAAGAAGAAAGAAGGCTAGAAGCAGAAAAAGAAGAAAGAAGGCTAGAAGCAGAAAGAAGATTAGAGGAAAAGAAATTAGCGATAGAGTCAGAAAGAGACGTAAAGAAATTGTAAATGGAATACGAATTAAGAAAAACTGAGCTTCAAGGCAATATGACGAGTGTAAGTGACGGTTCGGTAGTAACTGGTCCAGGTAAGCAACCAGATTTGTTCAAATTAGTGCCACATTTTGACGGGAAGGGTGATCTTAGTATCTATTTATCTTTGTTTGAGCGACAAATTTCTAGGATGAATATAGTAAAAGAAAATTGGGTAATGCATTTATTAATTCCCTTAGAAATTGCTAATGTTATAGCTAGAGAACCAGAAACATTAACAAAAGACTACGATTTTGTAAAAAGCCTGCTTCTTAAAAGACTCAATATGACGCCAGAAGAGTTTAGGCACAAATTAATGTCGCATAAGAAACAATATTCAGCCACTTGGCGCGATCTAGCATTTGAGTTAAGAAATTATTTGGAAGAATGGATTGGCGGTCTTGATGTATCTAATTTTGATGCCCTGAAAGAATTAATAATAGTAGATCAAATCAAGCGAAAATTACCTATAGAAATGAGAGAACATTTTATCGATGATCTTCCAAAAATTAAAAAGCTGAGGTGTTAGTAAATAAATTAGGCGATTATGAAACAGCAAGACGTAATGTTAAAACCATGGATAGAAATTCACACCAATTTGAAGATAGAAAGTCGAAAATGCGTGAAAATATTAATTCAAAACTGTGGTTACCAACTCAAAATTATGATAATTTAAGAAAACAACAATTTATAAATAATAGCAGCCAAAATCATCGAAGCCAAAACCCGCGATTATCCAATCACAAAGAAGTAAATTGCGCAGTAATCAAAGGGGAAAACAGCGCCAAGCCGGATTGCATGATAGATATTGATATTAACGGAGAAAAGGCTCATGTCTTTTTTGATACTGGAAGTGATATTAGTTTGCTGAATTATGAATATTATACTAAGATGGGATCGCCAAAATTATGTTCAAATAATATCTCTTTGTCAGGCATAGATGAAGTAGTTGTTTATCCTAAAGGATACTTTCCTTATGAATTTAACATTGATGGATTTCTAATCACATCAAATTTGTATGTTTTAAAACCTCTTGCATATGATGTTTTATTAGGATATGATGTGATTAGCAGATTAAATTTGGCGATAGACGAGAACGGAATTAAAATCGTTGGCGAATGCAAAAATGTTCAAGTAGGTTGCACTGAAGTTTTGAAGAATTCTATTATAAAATTGAATCGTGCTGCTGAATGGTTTGGATAATTATATGCAACTGAAATAATACATTCTTTAAGAGGAAAAAGGTCGTAAATATGTTTGCATATTGCATTCAAATTCAAATTATCAAAAGATTTTTGTTGAAATTTTATATTAAAATAAATTACTTCTTTATTAACTTCATCTCTAATTAATAACTTAAAATTAATTAAATCATATAATAAATCTTTAAACTGTAAATTTTTAAATTTGAAAACATCCAAATTGATAATTTGAATTTGAATGCAATATGCAAACATATTTACGACCTTTTTCCTCTTAAAGAATGTATTATTTCAGTTGCATATAATTATCCTAAACCATTAAGTAATAAGATTTTCAATTACAGACAAATAGCTTTTTCAAATCTTAATACAGTTTTAACTTGTTGTTGTAATAATACGGAATTTAAAGATTTTATAGATAATTATCATGGTCATATAAATACAGGTAATCTTGATATAATCAAGAATAAAAATGTAAAATGTTTAATGATTTTTTGTACAAAATTTAGAATTAATAGTAAAATTAGCAGCAATAAGGTACTAAAGATTTTTAAGGATAATGTCAATAATTTTATAAAGAAATATAGTTATAAATTTAGTATGCCTTTAGAGGCATTTTTTGAATGAAGGTCTCAAAGTTTGGGGCATTTCAATAATTTTTTAAAAGATTATTTAAATTCTGAAAAGTATGAATATCAAAGTTTTAAAGATGAAGATGTAAAATTTATTGACAGTTTACAGAATAATTTTGTTATAGTCCCTGTGGACAAAGCAGCTAATAATTATTCAATAATATGAAAGAAGTTTTATATGGATAAAATAGAGGGTGAATTAGGTAATAAAAATTTTTATTCAAAAGTTAATATTGACAAAAATCATGTTATTAAAAAAAAAATTGCATATAAAAAGAAAGTTAAAAGTATGTTTTCTTATAATTTTGATGTTTCTAATCATCGCTCTTTGCCATTTATTTTCTTAACGCCTAAATTTCATAAAGAACCGATTAAGTTTAGATTTATTTGTAGTACTTCTAAAAGCGTTAATAAAAATTTTAATATTGGTTTACAGAATTTACTAAAAAAGATTTATGATTTTTTAAAGTATAAATTTAAGAAGTATAGTTATTTTTGGTCAATTGATAATAGTGTTGAAATTCTGGACAAATTGCCTTTGACTCCTCTGAAAATGCAGGTATTCGACTTTAAAAATGTGTTCACCAATATACCTATTGATTCACTTTATGATGTTTTAATGAGTATTTTTGATGTTTTTAATATAAATGATGAATTAAATATAAATAGAGATTTATTTTTAAGCTTATATCATTTCTGTTTTTATAATAATTATGTAACTTTTAACAATAATACATTTAATCAGATATGTGGTATAGGTATGTGGACAAACTATTCTAGTACAGCAGTAAATTTATTTTTGTTTTATTATGAATATAAGTATACTATAAAATATAACAGGTCTTTAAGAGTCTTTAGGTATATTGATGATATTTTGATTTTTAATTTTGATTTTTCTAATGAATATAATATTATAATTGTTTAAAATTAAATAGAGCAAACAGTGATGATTATAATGCAGAATTTTTGGATATATTTTTTTTAAATTATTGATAATAAATTGATATTGGATTTGTACGATAAGAGAAATAGTTTTCAATTTTTTACTAGAAGCATGCCACATTGGTTTTCAAATTTACATAAATATTATCATTAATCAATTAATACGTTTCAATAAAATTTGTGGCAGAGACAATAATTTTTATAAACAGATCTTTAAGTTGTTGGCTAATTTATTTTATAATAATTTTTACCCTATAAAGTTTTTGAAATATTATTTAAAGACAGTTCTAAAAAGTGAATGGCAACGATGTGGACTAGTGGCATGAGCATGTGATGGCAGCTTTCTGGAACTTTTTGTATGAAATAGGCATCCTAATGTCTTGTTAAAAGAACGGGTGTGTATTGATGAATTCAAACGAAAGAAAGTTGCAGACCTGGAACTCTGATATTTGAAAATGGCTTTGGAAGAAAAATTATTTGTTTATTGTTGACGGGTGAGAAACATTATACAGGTATTACAGTTTTCCATGCTTTGAGAAATTTTATTTTGCGGGTTTGGGGGGGTGGGGGGGGGCACGTTTATTCTGCATTCATGCATGTTAAGTTAATTTCTTTTGTTTTTATTTTAATGGCAATTTTTTATGTATTTCTCTAAAAAACTTTTTATAAAAGCTTTTTTGTTTTTGTATGCTATTTTTTATATTGTTAACATTATGTTTGTTAGTTTTAATTTGAGTTATTTTAATAAAATGACAATAGTTTTTCAATATTGAATGCAGGGTGAGCGTGTGTTCAGAAACCTGCAAAATTTTAAAAGTGGGGGTGGAGTTAGTTTTTTGTCTGTCCTCCCACTGATGAAGAACAGAATGTTTTTTTTTTTTTTTTTACCTGTCTTTCTTGTTCTTTTATGTATTTTATAGTTAAAAAATTTCTGCAGATATAACATTCCTTTTGGAGTTATGGTGTTTAGGCATTTTAAAATGATGTAATATGTTTTTATTGCATTTGAGATGTGCTGCTGTAGCGCCATTCATGCAGTAATTTTTCATTAATTTTGAAATAAAATATATATATATGTGTGTGTGTGTGTGTGTGTGTGTGTTTGAATGCACTAAATTTTGTCCGCACGATAAAAGTCGCAATTATGCACGGATCGTCTTCAAACTCGCCAACAACATTCAGATGGCTAATATATCGGTGGGGATTGAAAATGGGGAAAATCGGCCAAAGGAATGGAAATAGGGAGGGTTAAAACTTTTGAATACCGTCTTAACATGATTCTGATAAAACCAGCTCTTACACAACAATGACAGGAAAAACTAAATATTTTTCGTTCTAGTAGTTGCCAGCAATTAACAAAAAATACAATAAAATTCTCAACGCAACAATTACTTTTCTATTGCAAGATTTTCACGTGAAAAAATAAATTGAATAAATAGTTTGACGAATTGAAATCAAATTGAATATTACGTCATAAGTTTTTTCGAGCAAGATTTCCGCATAAAAACTCAAATTGAAATAAACAGTTCGACGAATTAAATATATATATATATAATATATTGCGTCATATTGTAAATATAATAGACCTCAGCAGGTAAATATGTAACGTCATGGGAGTTTGAAGAAACGTATTAAAACAGGATAAACAGCCGACTATGGAAATATCAACATATTTTAACACTTTGGGGTTCTTTGAATTTGCTGTAGCCATTTTAAAACCTATTCCTTATGCATGCGTGTGTGTATTCGTGTACATTAGAATTTTCACAAAAGTTTAGCTCCCTAGAGCTCATTCTTAGTGCAGAAACTGGGTTTATCTCTAATCTTAATTTAAGCTTTGTTGGTGAATTTAGTACTTAACTTCGAAATCTACCTCCGCCTGTAGGCCGAGCCGGCGGGGATTTTTTCATATGTATTTCTAAAATATTATTTAAACGTGTGTTAAATTGACCTAGTAGCTACATTTGACTGTTTTTGATGATAAAACATCTGTTTTAATACTGACGTTTCAATTTCAAAAAAATAATTTAGGAAAAAGGTAGTAAGAAAAAAAATTGTGTGCTAGATATGACGTCAATTTCTATTAAACTGACACCACTTTCTCAACATTTAACTCACCGCCCCTCTTTCTTGCCGCCAACGCATCGCCATTTTCAATGCGCGCAAGTACAACAAATCCTGCACGTTTCTTAATATCAGAAGGGTTTTCCAAACTTTTCCGCATACTTTACAACAATTTTGGTTATTTTTATACCTTTTTAATATTTTAATCAGCAATACTAGACATTTTTTTTTTAAATTTAGCTTACCCAAAATTCTATTTTTAGCTAATATCAAATTAAAAATTTGCGATGAATTTAAATAAAATCAGTTTTCTAATAAAAAATACATATCAGAGAAAATTGTAGGAACTTCGCCATATTTTTAAAAGAAAATTCAGTTTGAAACTATTTATCGCATACTATTTTATGGGACAAAATATATGTTTTGACAAAGATTTTCCTTGGAAATTCTTTTGCATTATATTCATGGGCGGACTGTTGAATTCAATGTATCATAATTGGAAGTTAGCCCTCAGTACTACTGTGGAGCTCTGTTGATTAGGCATTATGGCATTTTAATATTCCGTAATCGAGTTTATTGTCGAGTATTCGCGAAAAACAGGAACTGTGCTATATTATTTTCAGCAATAGCGCATGCCATAAAATTTGTAATATAAATTTGATTAAGTACATCTGATTACACAAGATTAACCCATTTGAATGTAAAAAGATGAAAATAGTTGAGTAATTTTTTCGGCTAATATTCCGTAGTGAAATTAGAAGTTCCACAAAAGTTAAAACATAAAACACAAGGATAATAGGTATGTAACTGAAGTATGCACTTAACCACTGAAACAGTAATAATCTACAAAACCCCAATACCAGTTCTTGAGCTTGAATTGACGACAATCATGCTTCTTACCGAAGATTTCTTAAGTAGTTAGTTTTTTACGTTACGTAATGTACGTTACGTTACCTTACATTACGTACGTTTTCTTATTTTAAGAAAACTAACATGCATGTTATATAAAAAAGAACATAGTAAAGATGGAAAAAGTTAGAGAATGTAACACATTTTATACAAGAAAGAAATTTCGCAGAAAATTGCAGCTAATTACAAATTAATTGCAGCATATCATGAATCCCTAAAAAGAAAAGAAAAAAGCATAATGTTTTTATTTTGATATACTAACTAGACACACTTAATACTGAAACAGTTCTTTTGAATATTCTAAAACAAAGTAATTAGAGAATTTTCCTTCGATTTATTTGATCCAACAAAAGAAAGAAAAAAAGAATTTGAATGTATCTGTATAAAATAACAATAGAAAATTGAAATTTATGTTGACACATTTCAGTTTATTTTCAGAGTAATATATTTTACTAGAAAGGTAGCCCGTCAAAAATGACGGAAAATTAGATATAAAGATATATACAACTCATGTCCATGAATATGAGTTTTTCTTGCTTGTCCGCAGTGACAGATGAAAATAACACATTTTAAGAACGAAACACATTTATGAAAAACTGTGTACAGTAGAAGACCACTAATCTGCACAGTTTGGTTCCAAGTGTTGGGCTAATTTTAGGCTTTTTGCGGTCATATCTATTCAATCTTTGATTGCATTTTTTTAAACTCATATATTGGACAATTTCGATTGTTAATGCTTTAAAATAAATAAATTATGCACTTGAAGCAAGGTAAAATCTATTAACTATCGTATACGATTTAATGAAATGGTATTATACGTGTGTGCTTCACGATCTTCGTTACGGGCAAAATTGGTTGCAACTTGTCATAATCATAATTGTGTGAGCCGCTATAACAAAGAAGTAACCAGTTTTTAACAAAATTTCTGATATAAAGTATTTTTTAAAAACTTGTGTAAAATTGCCGGCCGTTCTGATGTTGTGTCAGTCATAGGAATAATGTTTGTAACACTGAAGAGTTTCCTTGTACAATTAGGGTGTCTCAGGAGAGGCCAAAAAAATAAAGAGTTTGAAAATGCCAAGTCTCACCTTTTAAAAATGGTCTTTCTGTCATAACATGATGTTACAAAAAAATTTAAGTCATTTCACAAACGTTTAGGGGTCCCCCCAAGCTAATTGAAAAGAGGGAATTATGGAAAATTTGAATTTCTAATTAATATGCACGATTGCAGAATCTAACCCTACTTCTCTTACATTTTTTTTAATCCTAAATTTGTTTAAGAACACTTTATCATGTTTAACATCGATTTCTTTTGATGTTATATTTTTATAAAATGTTTTAATAAAAACTTCTAATATATCAAATATATCCGAGGACCATATTTCATTTTTCTGGTCATTACTCTTCTAATGCTCTTCAGTCTTTATTAATCTGCTGGATTTCATTAAATTAATTTCATGTACTACAAGGTTTCTAATTTCTAATAAAAATAATAGATGGCAGCTCCAGCGTTAAAGGAAAGTTTATGAAGCCAATAAATCTTATGAAAAAACTTCTGATGAAAAATTTGTAGTAAAAATACATTCAGATTAATGCAAACCCAAAGATAATAAAAGTAAGTTAGGCAGTCGCAGATCCATTATTACTCCAGAGTTGCTGCTGTTTTAGACTGAACTAACACCAGCATTAGGAGATCCACAATGATAATAGCATCAGTAATAAGCAAAGAAGATTGCTCTTCCACTACCATGACATCTGACCCGCTTGTAAAAATCCATAGTGCTTTCAAAAAGTACTGTTGATCAGGAACACCAATAGCTTTACCAAGAAACGGTTCAACAATTAAAAACCCAGTTTGAAGCACCAAAGTCAGTTCATTGGAGTGGAAAATTGTTAGCCAATTTGTCATCAAAAAGCACAGGAAAGATTGATAGTTTAGCGGTACTAATTCTTTCTTTGCAAGATAAAAGTGCTAAGCTTCTTGGAGTTTCTAAGTTATTGTCTGGAACTGTCAAAGCAGCAGCTGATGCTGTTTTCAAGCTCTTAAAATTGTGGAAATGTGAATCTCAAGTAATTGGCATGTGTTTCGATACAACCCACCCAAATAGTGGAATTCAAAGGAGCATGTACAATTCTTGAGCAAAAGATAGGCAGAAATCTTTTGTGGACAGCATGCCGGCATCACATGTTTGAGACTGTACCTTTTGATGCATTTAGTGTGTTTTTTGGACAATCTACTGGGGCAGAAATCTTTTTATTTAATAGATTCCGAGAAAACTGGTGTAAGCTCAAACACCATGAACCAAAAAAGCAATCAATGCCCATCATAACAGCATCGGACAGTTTAAAAACAATTACTACAAATTACTACAAAACTACCTAGGGATGATTACAAAGAATTTTTAAATATTGTAAAAACCCTTCATATGATTGATTATTGATTGGATTAATGATAGGAATTAATGATTGGATTAGACATTCAATTTACAATTCGGAAACCACGTGCTCTTCACTGTCCTCGCTAGATGGCTAAAGCTATTTATTCCTTGAAAATGAAGTTATTGTTTAATGGGAATGAAAGCACAATGGCATTAACTGCTCGAGAGTTTCAAGGTATACAACGGTTTAATCGGTTTGTTGTGTGTGTATATTTGCAGTCTTGGTTTACTTGCCGAACTGCTGTTGACGCTCCTCCTAATGATGTTTCACTGATTCAAAGGTTGAAAGAATATGATGACAGATAATTAAGCAATAAAATAGCAAATAAAACCTTTGTGCAACAATATTAAAAAGCAAAAAAAACCAACTTTTAAAAATGCACAAAAAAATACAGGAAAAGCAGCAAACAGCTATTTCGAATCTACTAGCGAGATTCTTCTTCAGTGCAAGATAGGGAAAAAAGGGAACAGCGTGCCAGAAAAAGCAAGGCTGAGGAATTAGCTCAGCCTTGCTTTTTCTGGCACGCTGTTCCCTTTTTCCCTATCTTGCACTGAAGAATAATCTTGCTAGTAGATTCGAAATAGCTGTTTGCTGCTTTTCATGTATTTTTTGTGCATTTTTAAACGTTGGTTTTTTTTTTTTGCTTTTTAATTAGGCAATATTAAATTAAAAACTATGTTACGTCATTCATGGTATGTGAGTGGAGAACTGCAACACATACTAGCTTGTTTTCAGATCTTCTTTCTGATGAGCAAAAATCAAAGATAGTTTTGAGCACGAAAAAAGAAAAGGAGTTCTAATTCACCTATTAGAAATACTTTCTCTCACATTGGATAATTAGTGTATTTCTAATAGTTTCTTTGAAACGGCTAAAATTGAAGATTATTTCCTCAATGTACCAGTCAAAGATTGGCCCAAAACGCCATCCTATAAAAAAGCTGCAATATTTGTTAAAAACTTGCCTTGTGTAAAGGATACTGCTGAACAAGCAGTTGTATTAATACATTACTTTAGTTGTTCACCAAAGAGCAAGAAAATTTTTTTGTTACAAGTCGTAGAGATAGGGATGGACAGAAATAAATTTTGTAAAGAGCAATCGCCAAAATCGTTATGAAATGTAATTGGTAAAAAAAAAAGTGTTAATGTGTAAAAATAATGTGTAAATAAGTATGTGATAACTTTAAAACCTTCTTCGATGGTTTTATTTACCAATTGTAAGATAATTGTAGGGGGAACTTGGGATACTTGATCCATAGGGATACTTGACCCAAGGCCTTTTTCTCAGAATTGGTAAAGTTTTGTAAGTTGGAAGTGGCAACACTTTCTTTCTTTCAGTTATCTGACCATATGTTGAAAATAATAACTGAATCATTCCGTAAGTCTTTAAACTATCAGACAAAATACATTTTCATGCCCCAAAAGTAAATTTTGTTCTGTAAACTCCGATGTTTTAATTTTTTCTGTTTAAAGGTAAGACTTTTTTAATTGGTCATTCGTTTTATACATGTCTTTAGCTACAGTAACATGTATAATAAAAAGAAACTTCTCATTAGCAAATGGCTGCATTTTAGGGTTATGTAGTAAATGTGCAATTAGGGATACTTGACCCAAGTCACCTAGGGATACTTGGCCCAAGATTGGGATTAGTATTATTCAAATGCATTTAGAATGTTTAATTTATGAATTAAAAATATAATATTAAATATTATAAACATATAAATATAAGTATTATAAGTAAATAATATAAATATTATAAGTAAATTACTTAGTTCTTGTCAAATATAGTGGGAAACGGAATACAAGAAGATTTGTTGGAAATTTTCTTGAAATCAATTCTGACAGGCTTACTATTCAGTTTGCAAGAAGAATGGATGGTACGTGATTTAAATGGCTTGAAATGAATGATATATCATAAGTTGATCCTGACCAAATAGAAGCTATTCTTCATCCACTTAAGTTTTCGACGCAAATGATAGAATTACAAGTTTTGTGATTAAATATGATTTTACATTTGAAGTTGAATTAATTGTTATTTTCTTATTCTGGAATTTGTTTAGGCACAGAATGAACTTTCAGACTGCTAATATTTTGAACTTTATGCAATAAAAATTTAAATTGGGCATATTAATGTTAGGCCTACGTACTAAAAATTAAAAGTATTAATTTTACTTGACAAAAAAAAAAAAAAATATTAACCATAATATTAATTGTGTTCTTATGCAAAAGTGTTTTGTTTATTATTTTTAATCATACTCCCACATCTATGACTTGGGTCAAGTATCCCTATACATTGGGATACTTGACCCAAATTGAAAATTTTGAATATTCATATTTTTCTACCTTTTATAATTACTACTTCGGAATAATAATAATAAATAATGTGTAATACTTCATTAAGTATATATAGACTGCATTTACACATCCATAAGTAACATAAAAAAAAATTAACAATCAAAAACTAACAATTGGGTCATGTATCCCTAGTTTCCCCTATACTTAAGTTCACTTTTTCTGCATAATTTTACAGAAGGTAGAAATGTCTGCAAAATCGCATTTTGCTTGATTTCAGTAATATATTATACCTCTTCCTACCAAAGCAAAAACATAATTTATACAAAATTTGTTTGAAACAATATATAAGCTAGCTTTCATAAATGAAAAAAAATGTAATTTGAACATTAATATTTTTTAATGTATCTAATAAAAAAATACCGCATTTCACATTATTTTGGTCATTTTTATGTAAGTTCAATGACCTTGAGGGACCTCTAAATATTATTTTTAAATTCTGAGACAATTCAAGGTGTTTTATATTCACAGGAAGAACATTTTTAGAGGGTGAGAGTTCACAATTTTAAAAGTTGATTTTTTGGGACACCCTAGGTCATGTGGAATTTAGAAAAGCATCTCCGAAATTAAAGCCCTGAAATGGCATTGTAATTCTTCTAATTTCAAAGTTTAATCGGGCCCTCGTGTTGTTTACTGAAATCTAATAAATACAGTTATTTTTAATATTACGACTGAATTAAACAGTTAAAATTTTTTAACTTAAACCCGCTGTTACTTCAATGTTATTTTTTAGTATTAAGAAAGAAAATTATTTAATTTTTTTCAAATCATGCATTTATAAATTTTTTCATTATTTAATAACTAAATAATGAAAAAATATGCTTTTGTTCTGAGCTCATAAATATGACAATAAAGTAATGTAACAAAGAGACATTGCAAAATAAAATCTTATCCGCCACCATTTTAACTACTATGACGTCATACAAATATTGTCCATTGATTATTGGAGAACTTACTTTGTGAATGATTACCTTAATGGTTTAATATTTTTTACGGTCCACGATAAATGAATCACTTGTGTTTGTTTAGGTTTATCGAATGAGATGTTAAGCTGTCAATCTAATTTCAACTGAAGTTATCCTAGGATATAAGTGCTTTTTTATCGAAATTAAAAACAATGCTTTGATCTCGAAATAAAATGTTTTAGTTCATATAATTGGTTATTTCTATTAATTATTTATTTAGATACTTTTCCATTATGGTGCGTTTTTTTAAAAAAGCTTGGCGCAATTCGGGCTTCAGAAAGTGAGATATGTTGCCAACATATACACTCATTGACATAAAAATTTGCGCACCAACAAATAATTGTGGGATCGTAACGAAACTTGGCATGAAGGTACATATCAGGCAGATATGCAAATGATTAGAAAATAGCGTGATTGCGCATTGCGTAATGCTACTAGAGGGCGTTGAACTTTGTCCTGCTTGGAGTATAAAACTGGTAAGCATAACTTTTATGAGTGTACTTTTTCTTTTGCAAAGGAAATGCTGAGGCAGACATGCCGTTACGCAACCATCGAAGGCAATATGAGCAGCTGTCAGAGTTCGAGAGGGGAAGAGTCATCGGAATGATGGAAGCTGGGTGGTCAGCTCGGCCAGTAGCTCTTCAAGTAGGCCTTTCTGATTTTACTGTGAGGAGGTGTTGAGACCAGTGGACTGAAGAGACGTCATTTACACGGCAACCAGGTTCGGGACGCCCTCGACAGACCGATCGTCGAGAAGACCGTCACATCATACGAAACACACGCGTAGAGCACACTGCCTCATTGGCCGCTATCCAGACACAGGCAGCACCTTCACTACGGACCCCTGTGTCTTCCCGAACCATCGCAAGGCTCCTGGCTGAAGGACATCTGGTATCGTGGCGCCTTTACGTGGGCTGCCAATGATAGCCACCCACCAATGCCTCCGTTTGGAGTGGTGTCGCGCACGACGGGATTGGACTGCAACGGAATGGAACCAAGTCATCTTCAGCGACGAGTCTAGATTCAATTTGAGCCGCGATGGCAATCGTGTTCGTGTGTGGAGGCCCCGTGGTGGACGCCTCAATCCTGCTTTCACTCTACAGCGACACACCGCTCCCACAGCTGGTGTGATGGTATGGGTGCCAATGCTTACGATACACGGCCACCCCTAATATTGATCCGTAGCACATTGATAGCCCAGCGGTAAGTCCGGGACATCCTTCAGCCACATGTGTTGCCACCAATGGCAGGGCTTCCAGGAGCCATTTTTCAGCAAGACAATGCTCGGCCACACACAGCAAGGATGTCACAAACCTGCCACCGCCACATTACCACCCTTTCCTGGCCTGCTCGATCCCCAGTTTTGTCACCAATCGAGCATATCTGGGATCATTTCGGACGACAAGTTGGGCACCCTATGAGTTTGGTTGAACTCGAGGCGCGTTTACAGCAACTGTGGAACGAGATGTCTCAGGACATCATCCGGAAATTTTATGCCTCAATGCCCGCTCGAATGGCATCGTGCATTCGCGCTAGAGGGGGTCAAACAGAGCACTAAAATTTCCGTTCATTTGTACTTTTTCTGCAATAAATGATCCTTTTTCTTTGGTTTTCTACTCACTTACTTATATCACAGTAGTACTTACGCGTGTAAAATTTCGTTTCATTTGGACATATTTTTCTTGGTGCGCAAATTTTTATGGCAATGAGTGTCTAAACAGCTATGAAAACAAACCTGATAAATTTTAATTTTTGCTTATACATGTATTTATTATTAATAATTATTTATTTTGGTACTTTTCCACTATAGGGAACTTTGCATTTTTTTAAAAAAGCTTGCCGCAATTCGGGCATCAGAAAGTGAGATATGTTACCAAAATATATAAACAGCTATGAAAACAAATCTAATGAACTTTTATTTTTATTTATATGTATTTATATACAAAAAAAAATCATTCCTAAATATATATAATATTTTCATATCTATAAACTGCGACACAGATGTCATATATTTACCGGGGTACCTAGCTGGCACCAAAATGGTGTTATTTTGCATGATATGCAACCCGGCGAATATTTTTTTATTTATTAATAAATTGCTTATTTACTTTTATATTATTTTTTTTAATTATATAAACTGTTTTGTTCTATAGTTATTAATTAAATTTTCGCCAAATTATATAAATTGTCAAATTATAATAATTGACGTAATTTTTATTTTAAATAACGAAAGAACAAACAAATTAGTATAACATTAATAAAAATACAAATAAAACGTCGAAATAAAAATCACTTGATGACGTAAACACATGTAACTTGCTTAAAGTCAAGTGAATGTGACATTTACGATTAACCATTATTGGCATTTAATCTTACAGTTTGGCGATACATTTTTGGTCGACGGGATAACTAAGTAGTGCCCTTTTATCTATTTACTAGGGGGCTCTGCCCTCTGCAAGCTACGCTCGCCAACCCCCGTTCAGACACTGCAGAATCTAAAAATACGCTAATCTGATTGGTTTAAAAAATATTATAGAAGATTGAATTATACTGAAAAAAAGCTGTGCAGATCTCCCTGTAAATGGGTTTCTATTCAATTTCCTTTGATTTTAAAAATTTAAGGTCGAATCGTTAAGACATCCAATATTTGTTTTCGTGTTTGATTAAAGAGGATCAGTTAAAAGTTTGAAAAGATGCTAAAATAAAATGAATTAAGTGTACAGAGTCTTTGTCTCCCGGTATTTTAAAACAATTTCTATAACAATAGCCTAAGTCATGTGACTATCATCAACAGTTCCGGGCGAACCACTTCGCTTTTTATATCCCTGGTGTTATTTTGGTACATTAATGTTAGCCAGGTACAGGTGATAAGTCGCCAAATATTATTCTATCGCCATCATTTCATCTATATTCCATCGTCCAAGTCATGTAACTGCCATAAATAAATACGCTCTGATCCCTTCTCTTTTCATATGAAAGTTTGGCCCAGATATCATATACGGCCCCATATTGGCGCGATTTTTTTCCGACGCTAATTTGGGGAAAACATCAACAGCATAAACAACAACATCCGGCTTATCAAATCAAGCAAAATAACGATACTATGGCGCCAGTTAAGTACCCGTTGCGTATATGACATTGGCGTCAGAAAAAAAAAAATCGCGTCAATATGGGTCCGTATATGACATCTATGTCAAAAGTTTTCCCTTTTGATTAAAAAATCAAATTTCTTTTTCGAATAAAACTACAGAAAAGTTTCAATGGTGGCAAAGAATTCCTGGTACTGTTACGCTAGCCGGTTTAAATCTCGCCAATAGCTATTTTTCAAGTCGCCAGTTAGCATTTTTTTTTTTTTTTCGAGTGGCAAATTAAAACATTGCTTTGAAGTTGAAATTAAATGTCATCGTTTGTTACATCATTTAATATTTGGCCAGATGCCATATACGCGCTGGATTTGGCGTGATTTTTTTTCCGAAAATTTGGCGAAAACCTCGTTTTCGAATACGAGTTACATATGTATTTTTGGTACTACTTAGTTATCCCGTCGACCAAAAATCTATCACCAAACTATAAGATTAAATGCCAATAATGATTGATCGGAAATGTCACATTCTCTTGACTTTAAGCAAGTTACACGTCTTTACGTCATCAAGTGATTTTTATTACGACGTTTTATTTGTATATTTATTAATGTTATACTATTTTTTTTGTTCTTAGGTTATTTAAAATAAAAATTACGTCAATTTGTATAATTTGGCGAGTGGTTTGGCGATTGATATAATTTGGCGAAATGGGTCGATGGAATAACTAAGTAGTACCGTTTTTTTTTAATTATTTTCTATTATTTTTTATTTTCAAAGGAAAATAACCAAAAAAATTAACTACGGAACAAAACAATTTATGTAATTTAAAAAAAGAAAATAAAGTAAATAAACATTTATTATTAAATAAACAACAATAGCCGGGTTACCATGTCAACCAAAATAATGCCATTTTGGCGCTAATTAGGTACCGTGGTGCGTATATGATATCTGTGCCTAATATTTTTCTTTTGATTTCGTTTAAAAAAATAAAGAAGTTAAAGCCATTTATTTTAAATGTTTCAGTTTGTATTAAATAAAATGATAATGAAATACAAATTGAATTATGAATAAAAGTAACATGATACATTTCTTAGCATACATTTAGGGGAGGTCAAACTTCTTGCTAAATTAGTTTAAAATAGTAACCTTTTCTAAAATCTGAAAAAAATATATCCGTTTGATTAAAATTCGAGTTACCATTATTAGAAAAATGTATATAAAATTAGAAAAAAAATAATATTTCGAAAACTAATTCGAATTTAAAAATTCTAATACCAGTTTTGAAATCTGCGGATCAATATTGATTTTTGGTGTTAATTTCATCGCAAAACATTCCATATTTTAGGAGAAATCGCCGTGAAACATAATCAGTTGTTTCATCAGTCGATTCATACATCCGTTTCATACTTCCGTTTCATAAATTCGTTTCATTAGGATTTTATATATATAGGGTAGATTGTTATTTCCTTTTCAAAATAATAGCAAATAATTTAAAAATATATATGCAATTCGCATTCGAAAGCAAGATTTTTTGCCAAATTTGCGTCAGAAAAAAATCACGCCAATCCCGATGCGTACATGACATTTGTGCAAACATTATTTCTATTTCTTTATAAAAATGGATAAATAGCCTTTTTTATATTAAATAAATTGTATACATATGGAAAAAATTGCTTGTGGGTATGAAATAGTAAATAGGTTGTCAGATTAAATACGTTGCCAAACTTCTTTCTTGCCAAGAAACTTTTCTCCGTAGTACTGTACATAAGTGATTATTGTTGGACATGCATTTTTAATTATGATATGCGCTTTTATGTTTCACTATATTTATGCATACTATAATATGTGTATAAATTCTATAGTTCATATACAGGGCTACACAAATAATTCGTAAGGGAAACTGAGTATGAGAGTAAATTGCTTAAAGGTGGGTTTTAAAGGAGTTATGCATTTTTACGCTGAACTGCATTTAGGGTACTACTTAGTTATCCCTTCGCGACCAAAAATCTATCGCCAAACTATAAGGTTAAATAACAATAATTTTTTATCTTAAATGTCACATTCACTTGAATTTAAGCAAGTTACATGTGTTTACGTCATCAGGTGATTTTGGTACTTTTCGGTTTGCCGGGCGCCAGTGTTATATATACATATATACACACACACATATATATATATATATATATATATATATATATAACCATTAATTAAACATTACCGACCATCATCAAAAACCGCAATATTGTAAATGAAATGACAATAAAAATGGATACCACAAACCTATAATATAGAACGGTATGTATAAAATAAAGTGCCTTATACTTAATTACAATAATTAATATGGAAGAAAAAAAGAAGAATATGGATACCGAAAAAAATTGAAAATTTTATATATTGAATTACGTTTTCAAGAGTACAGAATTCAATAATACAAGGATATCGGTTGTTTTCTGTGAGAAAAGGCTAATAGCTGAAAACAAATTTTCTCCTGTACTCAAACAACCAATATGACCAAGAGAATAGTTTCAAGATGAAAACAGAACATTATCAAATGGCATGAAATGGAAAAAACATTACAATCCTTTAAATATTTAATTTATAGCATAATAATATAGAAATATTACACAACATACCGAATAAAATCCCAGCTGATTTACACAATATCCTCCCTAACATGGTATCCAAAAGCATGATAAGATTAAGGTGAATAAAACAGTTAAGTTAACACAGAAATTAAAACCTATGGATTCAGTTAATTCATTTTTAAATACCGTGATAAATTCAATTAATATAATATAAATAGAAAATAATTACATTATTTAAAATACCTAAAAACAATTTTAAATTGTTTAATTTCAATTTTACAATATTGCCAATAAACAGCGTTCAATACCACCTGGTGTAAAAAATTAAAATTATTACTTTAATAGAAGCTTTAAAAGACAAACTTTTTGGTACTGCCATCTATTATGTTATTTTAAAACTACTTTTTTTATTCAAATGTCAGAAGAAGAACCTAATAAAAGCTAATGAAATTAAAATATATCAACTGCATTATCACACAAATCCTAATACATAAATAATACCAAACTATATATCATTATTACAAAATAAATTAAATTAATTAAATGTTAATAAAATGCTTTCAATATATTCTATTACCAAACCCATTTAATCTACACTAAGAAATTAAAATTTTTGTATAACATTGATAATATATAGAATATAGCTATATACTATAACATAAAATAAATTATATATAATAAAAATATAAAAAACTTTAATAATTACTATTAAATATAAAAAATAATAAATTAATAAAATGAACAGGAAAAACATGGATGTTTATAGAAGATTGTCAGATTCTAAAATTCCCAATAGCCTATAGATACAAATATAGTGTGTGGGTTATCTTCATATTAGCCATAAAAAAACTAAAAAATATGATTGTGACAATCGAACATATTAAACCGATAATTAATCATGGAATACAAAGTTGAAAATAAAACAATATTAAAAAGCATAGAGGAATAATAATAAAAACTAATAACCCAATTTTAATACATACAGTATAACATTTGTTATATCAAATAAACTTATAAGCATTTTAATCACTATAAAGATGGTATACTATTATTAATTAATATGATATTGTCCTGAGCAGACTAAAATTTAAAAACAAGTTAATTTTGAGTTTGATTAAATAAGCTAAATTTAATATGAATTGAAATAAAAAAAAGAAAAGAAATGTCACCAATTACATATAAAACATCAAATCAACATCCATATAAAATACATATTTGAAATGTAGTTATAATACAAAAGCCCCATCTTTTTTTTTAAATTAACCATTGCATATTATCCAGACAACTCCACCCTCCTCCGTACTCTAACATCTACCGACCCAACCATCCTATAGTAATTGTTTATTATTATTTTACAATTTTTAATTTTTTATATAAATATTTTTTTTATTTTATAATTTTTTTTTGTAATTTTGTTTACGCATGTGTTAATTCTTTTTTTTTTTAAGATCATGTAAGTACCAATTGTATATTAATGAATATATGAATTTTTTGGAAAACCATGATGTAATGCATCATAAATTAGTTTTTAATATTATTGTTAATTAGATGAGAAGAACATAAACATTTTATTCTATATAAATAATTAAGTATTATATTTCGGTATACAGAATGATGAAGACAAGATTTAAAATTTGTAAATGTATTAACTTTGAATTTAAATTCTTTACGTTTTACATATAAATCTGTTATTGTTTTGTTGTCTTTTATTGCAATTTTAAGATCTAAGAAGTTAATTGTATTGTTAGATAAGAGGTTTTCCGCTAATTCCTAATTAGTGGGATAATCAACTGGAAATTAAGAAATTTTAGATTGATCAGTAGCAATTAAAATTATGTCATCGATAAAACGATATAAATAGAGATTATTATTAGTAAAAGTACGTTCATAGTGATATAAGTATATATATACATATGTATATATATATATATGTGTCTGTGTACATATATATATATATGTACATATATGTGTATATATATATGTACATATATGTGTATATATATATATATATATATATATATATATATATATATATATATATATATATATATATATATATATATATATATACATATGTACATATATCACTGACGCCCGGCTAACCGAAAAGTACAGTGATTTTTTTTCGACGTTTTATTTGTATTTTTATTAATGCTATATTAAGTTATCTCTCCTTTCGTTATTTAAAATAAAAAATATGTCGATGTGTATAATTTGACGAGTTGTTTGGCAATTAGTGGCGATTAATATAATTTGGCGAAATTGTTTGACGGCATAACTAAGTAGTACTGCATTTAGTTTACTAAGAAATGCCAACGCACCTATACCGGAAAAGTACCCAAAGCACATTAAAATCGCGCAGTTAGGAGTTCAGGCAGTACAGCGTCGTCGATTGGCGGTAGACAGCTATCGCCATGTTGGCTTCAGATATATGACAACTTTCTTTTGTCGCCAAATTTGGTGATATTTCGCAAAGTCGGCCAACATTTGGCACTACAGTGGTAACCCTGCATTAGTAATTTTCAACAATTACTCATTTCAACGAGGCGGTCTTACTAGAATTGTGAGGGACGCACAGAGACTTGGATTTTATATAAATGGATATTTAATCTGATCTTATTATTAATATTCCGTAATCGAGCCAAACGGAATATTTGAACGAATGTGATTTGGTGCAAAAGTATTGTTGAAATCATAACAAATCCATTTTATATGATAAAATAACTAGTCTTTTCCCAGATCGATAAATCTCAGATTAGCCTATTGGGAAATGAGTAGTTATTTGTTTAAATTTCTTCCTATATTATCTCAAGAAACCGAGAAATGCCGGGTAGTACTGCAAACTATCATATATATTAAACGAGCAAGCGATTTTCCCGATTACGGATGATATCGTAAACTACTGGATCGAATGAAACTTGCCTTCTTTACTAAATCGAGCACGAGAAAAAGATCTAGCTAGGTCCCGAATTCAATAAAATTCGTTTTTACAGGATAGAACAAGATCTTAGCTGAAACTTTTGCTTGCTATAAATCGAAAAATTTTCATGCAATTTACACGAAACGTGTTTTCTATACTAATTCGAGCACGAGAAATACATCTAGCTAGGTTTCGAATTCGAGAAAATTCGTTTTTATAGATTAAAACAAACTCAGCACTGAAAATGTTGCTATATATCGAAAACAGCTCTAACGATTTTCACAAAACTTGACGCATATACTAAACCGAGCACTAGAAAAGATCTAGCTAGGTCCCGAAATCAAGAAAATTCGTTTTTACAGGGTAAAACAATATCTTGGCAGAAACTTCTGCTTGCTACAAATCGAAACATTTTCATGAAATTTAGATGAAACGTGTTTTCTATACTAATTCGAGCACGAGAAAAACATCTAGCTAAGTTTTGAATTCGAGAAAATTCGATTTTATAGATTAAAACAAACTCAGCACTGAAAATGTTGCTATATATCGAAAACGGCTCTAACGATTTTCATAAAATTTGACACCTATTCTTATTCGAGGTCAAAAAATCGATTTAGCTAAGTCGTTAATTCGAGAAAAATCGTTTTCTGCGTTTAAAATAAGCTCATTACTCAAAAAAGTGGTATTAATCAAAAAAAATTCTGACGATTTTTATGAAATATATTTTATTCTAATATGAGAAAACCTTCCAACTAAGTCTCGAATAGGTAGAAGAAAAAATATAATTTTAAGCAATTTTTTTATGTTTAATCATTCGTAATCGGAATCCTCGGCAATACAATGAAAGGTAATCTCGAAAGTGGCACTAAAAGATTGCCTTCTACTCTTAATCGAACACTAGATAACAGGTTATGTAGATCAAAAATACGGTAAAATTTGTTTTAACTGGCTAGAACAAAAAAAAATGATTGATTATAATTATTGATTACGATTATGTTTCGTGAATTTAAATATTTTCATAAACATTACTAATATTTCTTGATAAATAACTGTGCTTATACTTTTGCTAAGTTTAAAACAACTGCAATATAGTTACAAACATCTGTATATTTGTTGCCATGGCGATATACCCTGGCCGCAAAATTAGCATCAATTTTAAAAGCAAGATAATATTTCTGTGTCAATCTTTCCACATAGCTCATTTTTGTCGCCAAACATTGACTTAGACAACGTATCTTGTTAATGATCATTTAATTTATAAAACTTAGAGTAATAGCACTCAGGATATGCTTGATAATCGCATGCATATAAATATAGTTTATTTTCATATATGACAATCCACATTTCCGGCTATATGCAAAGTTTTCTTTTCTTTTCCTTTTTTTACTTTAAAATATATTATTTACGTACTCGAACAAATGCTTCGGAATAAAATATTTAAATTTTATATTCCCCCCCCCCCCACACACACACACACTGAATAAATGACACTATATTTAAAAGAAAACAAGTAATTTTTCTATTTAAAAGTGAAATATCTCAACTTTTGCAGATCTATGTCCTCATTTTCTCTGACTTTTAGTTTCTGACCGTGCTAAGACCAGGAGCCGTAAATACAAACGTTAACTCCATGACTTATTGATATTCTACTAATATTTAGCAACTATCACTTTTCTATGTTTACTGAAAAAAGTAAATATTTCTAATACTGTGCAGTTAGAACTAAAGTATTCATTTTTCTTTAAATTTAGTTAGTATAATTGCAAATTCATTATGTCTGCAGGACGGCCTAAAAAAACGAGAATTCAACTTTAACGAAAGAATGCCGAATTTGATTATAAATACTGAAATTAAAAATGATATTTCAACGTCTAGACCAATGCGTGCTGCTAAAGAAAGAAGCCGACAAAAGATCGCAGATATGATGTATTGTCTTAATTAATCTGGATCCCAAGAATTAGATCAATCGCGTGCATTAAAAAGACGGAAAAGTGTTGGCAAAACAAACGAAAGCCGCAATCAACCCATACGTGAAATGCAGCATTGTTCCATTCAGCACATAGCAAATGAAATAAATAAGCGACAAGATCAAGATTTAGAAGAACAAAGAGGCTATAACATAAGACGCCTGCAAATTTTAGTAAAGAAACGAAAGTGAACATGGAAGTGCGCAGTTAACAAAGAAGCAACATACCAAAAATTGGGTTCTTTTAACATTGAACGTATTCATTGCAAAGCAATTCATTTCCCAGAAGAACGTGTGTCTAATCAAATTAACCAGGACTCATTTGGCGACTGCTGCTTACATGGTCTAATTAAGCTTGACTTCCCCATTTTTCCAAATGAATTGGTACGTCTTTTTTTAAAATGTCATCCATTTGCAGAAAATTTCCACAATAAAATTCGCAATTTAAATTCATGCTTCCTTTGGCTTCATTTAAGGCACATGATGATCGAACAATTAACAGCCATGGTATTTACAGCTTTGTCGCCGGCGGACAAGTTTATCATAAGATGAATATGACAGCTCATACAACACAAAACAGTGAAGGTGAATTCGAACGACCGCAATATGATCAGATGTACTTTTTAAGTTCAGAAGATGCTGTTAACGAAAGAATCGAATATCCTCTCAACCATGGAATCAGACGAAATTTAATGGAACTTTTAGAGCATATTATTCGGCCTCAAAATATGTTTACACAATCCTTTATGATGATGCGAGAAGTTGAAGAAGAAGTGAATCGACATGCTAAAGCAGAAGGTATAAAAGCTCCATATGTCAAACTTCTGTTCACAATGCAAGATAATGCTGATTACAGAAGATTCAATGTCCCTATGACCAATGATGTATGCTTCCATGCTCAACGCCGATCAAAGCTTTCCAGAACGAAATGGTGGTACATCAACGTGGAAAAAAATTGTCAATTTGCGTAATATTGATAAACGGATAGAACCATTCACGTATCCACTATTTTACCTCAAAGGAACATTCTGCTGATCTACAATTGCAAACACCTTATACAAGTCGTCAGCATCTTACTCGACTAGAATTAGCACAATATAGAATTGCTTTTCGACTTGAACTTACTAAATACCTTCCTCCAGAAACAGCTATTATAGGTGTAGATTTGCGCCAAATACATTTCAACACTTTGTATTTTGGTGGTCGGCTTTTCCAACAATACCTCGTTGATGCATACATCAGAGTAGAGCGCGATCGCATCCAATGGATCAAGGCTAATCAAAAACAAAATTCTTGCTGAGCAATATTCTGGCGTTATGCACATTATTAAGGCACTAGTTCAAAAGTAAAATGCCGTTGTTGGTGAACAGATAATACTGCCATCTTCATTCATTGGATCGACGCGATACTATGTTGAACAGTTCGAAGATGCGATTGCCATTGTCTAGAGATATGGATCGCCAGATATCTTTATCACTGTGACATCAAATTCTGAATGGCCAGAAACTAAAGCGGCATCAAGAGTTGTCTTGGAAAATGGAATAATACATGAGCAACCTGCTCAAGATGGACCTGATCTCGTCGCTAGAGTTTGTAAAATTAAATTCGATGACATTATTGAAGAGGTGGACAAAAAACAAGTATTTGGAAAGGTTTCTGCTTACGTTTATATAATAGAATTCCAGAAACGTGGCCTCCCACATATGCATCTGCTGCTAATTATGGCTCCTGAAGATAGAATCCGTAACCCAGAGGAACTTGATGACCTGATTTCAGCGGAAATTCCCATTAATAATGGTCCTGAATTACGAAATCTGGTGCTAAAAGGGATGATTCACAATCCGTGTGGGAAACTAAATCGAAATGCACCGTGTATGATTAATAAAAATGGGTGCATGGAATGTCGCTTCAACTATCCTAAAATGTTTATCGAAATCACTTCTTTAGCGGACGATGAAAAACCAAATTATCGACGTAGATATAATCCACAGTTGGATCAACATAGTTTAGAATTTTCGCACGAGCATGCTGTTTATCGAAAGGATATAAATGGTTGCAAAATAACAAAATATAACCGTCACGTAGCTCCATACAATGCTTATCTATTGAAGAGATACAAGTGTCATATAAACGTTGAATGTGTAGGAAATATTCGTGCTGTAAAATATCTCTACAAATATATCTACAAAGTGTATGATTGTGCAACAATAAAGATCGTTGAAAACCAAAGAAAACTTATGTACAATGAAGTAGACACCTATATTGAAGGTCGATGTATCACTCCACCAGAAGCATGCTGGCGACTATTTGGAAACGAGATTCAAAAGAAAAGACATTCTGTTCAACGCTTAGATATCCATTTACCAGGTCAATTTCGAATTGCAAACATTGATCTAGCACGAGAAGATTTAGCAGATACGGGTCAGAAACGTTCAACATTAGAGGCATATTTCCGGCATAATCGAGGCCTAAAACAAATAGAAGAAAATAATCTTCTGAACAGAATTTCTCAAGAAGTTATGTATCACTACTATTGGCAAATTCCTGAATACTTCAAATGGGATGGAAAATCCAGCAAATGGATTCAGAGAAGACGCCGTTTATGCATTATAGGTCGAATACATAAAGTAAATTTCATCTCCCAGCCAGTACTATACCACTTACGAATGTTGCTGTACCATGTTAAGAATGCGACAAGCTGCGAAGATATGCTAACAGTTGATGGCATTACATATGCATCATATAAACAAGTTTGTTTAGTTCGTGGACTAACTTACGATGACCAACAATAGATTGAAAGTCTGCGAGAATCTGCTATGTCGAAGATGCCTAAAGTCATGAGAACGCTGTTTACACAGATTTTCATTTTTGGATCTCCTGAAAATCCAAGACGCCTTTGGGAAAAAATATTTGGCTGAAGATTTAATCCGAGGAACCGGACGGATGGCTAATTCTGTCGAAGAACCGCTTAAGCGTGCTTATCGAATTAACGCATTCAAGTTAAATACAGAAGCTACTGAAGGTAGGAATTTCCTATACTGGGTTCATCAACTTGCTATGGACGATATTGATGGATACGAGAACGTGCTAAATGAAGAAACTATGAACACCAATGAGTCTATTTCTATTGGAAAACATATCTAACAACTTCTTAAAGGGAGACAAATTGAAATTGTTGATACCATCTTACATTTAGTAAACGATTAAACCCCTCGATAAAAATGTTTCTTTATTGATAGACCTGAAGGCAGAAAGACTTTTGTATACAAAAATCTTTATTACATCCTTTCAGGACAAAAGCATAAAGTAAAGTGCATGGCATTCACTGGGATTGCTTCTATTCTGCTACCGGATGGAAGTACTTCAAACAAGACTTTTGGACTTAAAGTTCCATTGACATCGGATTCAATTTCCAACATCAAACCTAGATCCGCTAAAGCAGTCGAACTCAGCAAAGTTGATGTATTTTTGATGGATGAATCTCCTATGCTGCCAAAATATGGAATTCACAACATAGATCAATTGCTGCGCTCTATTGGAAATTCAATTTTGCCATTTGGTGGAAAGATTATGGTCCTAGGAGGGGACTTCCATCAATTTCTACCCGTCCAACTTCGAGCAAACAGAAGTGAAATATTGTATTTATCAATCAAAAAAAGTGAGCTGTGGCACCACTTCAATTCAATTTCATTAACAGATAACATGCGCGTTTATCCGGAACAAAGAGAATTTGCCAAATATCTTTTGAAACTTGGAAATGGGGAGCTACCTGAGAACGCGATGGGTGAAATCGAACTACCCGTAGAATTACTTTCAAATGGTCATCTCATTGATGAAGTCTTTGGAAACTGCTTAAAGAAAGGAAGTTATGAAGATATGACGGATCGAGCTATCCTTGCAAGTTATGAAGATATGAAGAATCGAGCTATCCTTGCGCCATTAAATAAAGATGTCAGCAAGATTAACGCCGAAATTATTGAAAAGCTTCCTGGAGAGTATAAAATGTACCACAGCTACGATTCCGTCAAAGATCAACCTGAAAGAGCAGTCCAATTTACGACGGAATTTCTCAATTCCATCGAAATAGCTGATTTGCCACCTCATGAGTTAAAGCTTAAAAATAACGCAATAAGCATACTATTGCACAATTTAGATGTTTCAGAAGGCCTTTGCAATGGAGCAAGGCTAACTGTTAAAGATCTTTGCAATAACATAATCAAAGCAAAAATAATCACAGGAGAATATTCAGGTATCAAAGTACATATTCCGAGAGTAACTCTCGATTCAAGCAGAGGTCAACTTGGATGCACGATGTAAAGGCATCAATTCCTGTGAGGCCAACATTTGTAATAACTATACATAAAGCTCAAAGTCAGACTTTCGAATTTGTTGGCGTCGACTTACGGACACCTGTTTTTATGCATGGAATGCTCTACGTTGCTTTTTCCAGGGTTAAGAGGCAAAACAACTTAAAGGTACTTCTACCTACAGAAAATCCTCATCACACTCATAATGTTGTATGGAAAGAAGTAATGAATACACCAACAACCAATCAATTTAGTATTTAAAAGACTGCAGAAATGTGTAACAAAATGGTTTACTAGAAAGTACTAAAAAAGGGATATAGATTTGTAAATAAATAAAAAGCTCAAAAAACGAATATTTAGTATGTGTTATTATTATTTTAGAATGTAGAAATGACATGTTCATGTAGAAATAAATACGCTTAAAAAATAAATAAATAAAATTTTTTCAATGCAATATGATCGCATAGTAAAAAAATCACCGAGTGATGCTCGGTGTACCAGGTACTATATATTAAACTAGCAAGTGTTTTTCCTGATTACTGAAGATATCTTAAACGACTCGAGTATGAGAAACAGATCTACTTAAGTCTCGAAATCAATTCATTTTGACCGGTTAAAACAAACCTTACGTTGAAATTTCTGCTTTCTATAAATCGAAAAATGCTCATGCGTTTTGCACGAAACATTCCTTCTATACTAATTCGATCAAGAGAAAGCGAACTTTCTTAAAAGTTTGTATTGACAGGGTAGAACAATCTCATCACTGAAAATGTTGCAATATATAGAAAACTTGCCCTAAAGATTTTCACAAATCTGGGCTCTTACACAAATTCAATAACGAGAAAGCTATCTTGCTAGGTCACGATTTTGAAAAAATTCGTTTTCTATGGTTGAAACAAACTCATTTCTCGAATTGGTGATATCAATCGAAATCATTTCGTATGATTTTATGAAATATGCTTTATATCCGATTATGAGAAAATCATCCAACTATGTCTTGACTTCGGAAAAATTGTACGTTTAAGCATTTTTTTATATTTAATTTCCCGTAATCGAAATTCTCGCCATATCTAATGGCCATTTAGGACCAACATAATAAAGAAGTATCTCGAAGTTGACATTTACAGCTTGCCTTCAATACTACATCGCACGTGATAACGGTCTATCTATGACCCGAATACGGTAAAATTTACTTCAACTGGCTAGAACATGTAAAATAGATTTTACCAAATGTTGATTTCGTGAACTTAAATATTTTCATAAACGTTCTGTAAATATGCTAATATTTCTTGATAGATAACCACGCTTATACTTTTACTATGTTTAAAACCACTACCGTTTACAGTGAAACTTCTCTGAACGACCATTTTTTCATGGAACGAAATTTATTCCTATAGGCCCAATACTAATTTTACCTCCATTCAGAGACCATCCCAGTGAACTCCCTCCATGAGCGACAAATTTCATTGAAGAAAATTCCGTTTTTTCCTGGTCGCTTGAAGAAGGATTTATTAGAAAAATAATTCAGGGAACCGTATTATTCATCAAACTTTTAAACTAAGTTCAGGTTTCTTTTTATCCCGATAAGTTTCATGTGTTTAAACACCTTTGTGCATTTTAGGCAATGATTTTAACTCTGATGACAAATTAAGATAGACGGTCAATAAAGTCCCCTGCCCTATTCTGTGGGGAAACTCTCACAGAAATAGATAAAATAATGAAATCGTCATTATTTGTTTCCGCCCAAAAAATTGCATTTATTTGTTGAATTAAACACAATTTGCATAACTACAGACATACACACATTAAAATTTTTATTAAAAACAATTAAAATATAGTTAAAAAATATATAAACGTTTCGGCCATTTATATATATTTCGGTTTTATATATTTTTAACTATATTTTAATTGTTTTTAATAAAAATTTTAATGTGTGTATGTCTGTAGTTGTGCAAATTGTGTTTAATTATTAAGTAATCCAGACGTAGTTATGTATGTATTTTATTTGTTGAACTTCGAAATGACTGGGAAATCAAAGTTATAAAAGATAAAACCGTAAAATCAAAGCAAAGGTCAATGTATTCATTTTTTAAACTATGTAATTAACTTTTGTTTTGATACTTAAATTTTTATATTTTTTCCTAATGTGAAAAATACATTTTAGTAACATTAATTGTTACCTTTTTTCAACAATTAATATCTAGATTTAAACATGACCTCCATTGGAGACCACCTTTCGGAGCGACCAATTTTTACTGGACCGGAACGTGGTGGCTTTAGGGAGATTTTACTGTAGTTACAAACAACGCTATAGTTTGATACCATGGCCATACACTCTGGCGCAAAATTAGCAGGAAATTTTCATTTTCGGAATCAGACAAATAAGCTACGTATATACTGTGAGTTTCGAATCGATCCCTACAATAGTTTTCTTAATATTCGAGGATCAGTGAAAGCGAGAATATTTCGTTATCTGGGATTATCAAATCGGTATTTTGCTTTTGCTGTTTCGATAAAAATGGACGTTTTCGGCGCACGCGCTGGAAAATATTTTATTTCCACCGCCACTGGGTGTATTCTGTTCTAAACGAACTTCAGAAACGTGTTCCTCTGCATACTTCGTGCCATGTACGCGCTGAAAATCCTTTAGCTCGACTTTCTTCCATAAGGGGGCACCAAATGTGTATCGTAATTAGTTTTTTATGCCTCAATTAATTCGTGTTAAGATAAATGAACAGATTCTCGTTGAAATCGGGCCCATAGAGCCATAGAAAATTACCCCTCCCCCAATGGAAATTAATATTCAGAAGTAGTAATAACTAAGGGCTGAAAAATGATACCGAAGTTTATTTAATTCCCTAGTGACCTGAGAAGATTTTTAGAAAATTTTTCGCTTGAATCTGACCAATATTTGAAAAGATCTGATTGGGAGCAGGGGGGTAGGAGGTAGTTTCGATCAGAGCATTAAAGCTATATTTATAATTACTGCCGGACACCCACCCCCCACCTCAAAATTTAATCAAGGATCTTTAACATTAGCAATTATCGTTAACTTTTGAAACAGAAACAAAATAGCGTGTTGAAATAGAAACAAACTCGCGCTTTTTTTTTTTGTTTTGACACACAAAAACAGCAAGCTATCATTGCTAATTTCTGAAATCAATACATAAATGACGTCACGTACGTGAAAAAACTCTAAAAACTGTATAAATCAAATTTCAGAAAATTCAAAAATCGCTGTTTGATTTTTGAATAATTTTCATTGAAAAGAGTACAAAATTGTCTATAGAAAAATTGTAATGACTTTTTCATCCGCTAATCAAAACTGTGCGGTTGACCTCCAGCTATACCTTCAATAAGCTACCAATCACAACTGCCCTTCAATGATTTTTGACCTCCAATGGGCGATGTGTGACGTCATTTGAAGCTACCCTCCATTGCCCTAATAGATTGAAAATGGATGCATTTTAATAATGTAATATATTTTAAATATCTAACCAAAAAAAGAATGATTTTGGCCTTAACTGAAGCCGAAATGGAAGTAACCAACTAACCAATCCATTCTGGAGAAATTTTCTTGGTGGCAAAGGGAAAAAAAAATCGCTAAAAATTAAAAAAAATCGCTGTACGAATTCCGAATAAACTTTACTAAAAGAGGACAAAATTTACTATATTTGTTAAAAGATTGGAACTGGAATCATGTTGCAAATGTGCAAAATATTGCAGCGAAGTGTGAAAAAAAACTAAAAAATCACATAAAATTTTTTAAATAAAAATAATCTAATCAAAATATCCAAAATCGGGCTTCGATGTGCAAGACTGTATATTTAGAGGTATCTTCTCAGCAAATTTTGTAGCTGTACGTGCAGCGGTCTCTTCAGAACACAGCCGACAGACGCACAAACTTTTTCCTTATTATTATAGATTATGAATTAAGTAAATTAAATAATAAATTTTGTCTTTATGCAAATACCGTACGAAGGTTGAAAAAACTACAGAGCGAGAGTAGGTCTACCTGGTACTGTCATTTATTTTTGCAAATTAAATGGAAGGGTCGGCCGAAACAGATTTTTTTAGATCGGATTTTAATGAATGCTTGACCCTGTCTGATTATTTCTCCTAAATTTTGCATTGTCGCCATAGATTTTTGCTAAAATTAAGAAATTTTACACAGGAATTATCACAAAATTTTATACGCAGGTTGAACTATTTATCTACGTGTGCCATGAAATTTTGAAGTCGAAGTCGAGATTAGTTTCCTTAATTTTCGTCGCTTAGAGAAGTACTAGATTTTTTTTTCTTTTCCGCTGTGAAATGAAAACAAAATGCGCGATTTTTTTGTGGGTTTTTTAAAGATTTTATATTTAATTGGGACTTTTGATGAGTTTTTCATTAAAACCATCTTTAATCTTTAAGGAATATGAAACAATGAATTCCGCTTTCCCCCTATTTTTTGACAACTCGCGTGTCTGTCTCCTTCCCCGTTAAGAATTCTTTTTTCCCTGCCAGACCGCCCACACAGATACTTTTATAGCCATTAATGGTATAAGGGATGTTATATTCAATAATTAGTACATTTGTAGGTAAAGTTGCGGCAAACTTATCATGTCAACACAGGAAAGACTAGTGAGCCTTATTACTCAAGTTTGACGTTAGCAGGTTTGCCATAAAGGGGGTTATAGCGCTAAGTTTGGCTGGTAGAAAATCACTACCAAAAAATTCCCCTCCTTTAAATATACTTCTTAATAGTTTGTAAACGTCTAACATGAGTCTAACATGTCGTCTAACATGTAGTCTAACATAAATGCATTTTATTTTAACTGGAATAAAATACGACATTTTTGAGAGGGGGGAAAGATCGACATTTAATTATTCCGAAGAAGATATTTTTAAAAGTTGAAATTTAACAGTGTCTATAACTTTCAAAATGCCTTTATTTTATGTTAAAAATGCATTTTTTAAATTATGTCAAATCACTTTTGGCATAAATTACCAGTTTTTTAATAAGGTTTAAATTTTCAGGACGGCAGTATATTTTCTGTTGCATGCGGAATCATTATCCTGCTTTGTCATTATTCAAACAATTACATTTCATGTTGTTTTTTATAAATTACGAAATAAATTTTTCAAATGTCTTAAACTATTTTATTTAATACATTGAATATCAGACGAAATAAAAATCATGTATTTTTATGCAAGTATTGCGCGGCAGAGCAATACTTATTTATTTCCAGTGTCACTTCTCAATGTTAATTTAACATAGAAAAGCCTATGGAGATCATATTTTCATTTTTTCTTCCCACTTTTTTGTTCCTGATGCCACTCATTTTTTATTCTTTACTAATTCTAATAATATTATAAATTTAAAGAGTAAAAACGTTTGCCTGACGTCAGGGTCAAAACGAATGGTAAAATGCCTTTGAATATGGGTGAATTATAACCCAGATGGGCCATTTTTTTTTTCTTAATAATTCCAAATTTCGCTTTTTTCATTGAAAATCAACGGACATTTTTCATAGAAAATGTAACATTTTTTCTTCATTGTTGCAAAATTTTCAAAAGCTGTAATAATAATATTTATTTCTTTTTAGTTGAAAGCTTTTGCAGGTGAAATAGTAAATTGAACTAGTTTTTCTTTTTAAGAATTAAAAAGATGAATATGGCGTCATAGTGGAAAATAAAAAGGATATTTCCAGAGTAAATTTTTACTTTGGTGAAGTTTATGTTTTAGTAAAAAGTTTCAATTGGATAGCTATTTTTACGCAGGTAGCGAACTTAGTGAGGGATTACATAACTTAAATTTTAAAATGTATTTTTTTTTCGAGATGAGAACTATTTATACCCCAAGTTAAACGTAGGTAATGATTTTCTGATTTGTTTACGTCACCCCTTGGGAGAGAATAAAGTAACAAAATTTAAGTAAAACTAACTTTTATTTTTATTGTATCACAGCTATAATATTGTTCAATATTAGCAGTAAGTATTCAACACAATTTTTTTTTGCATTCATAGCGTTCCTGAGTGGGAAATAGGGTATCTAAATTTAAGTAAAGTTAATTTTTTATGTTTTGATTATAGATTTTTTACGTTCAGATTTTTCAGTTTTTGTCCAAACTACAGCAACCTGCATTACTACAGTGGTGAAATATTTTGAATTATACATCGGTAAACTGCATCACGCATTGTAATGCAATACAGCATACATCAAAGCCTGATGATGATACCCTCTATTAATTTTGAAATGAGTTCGTCTGAATGCAGTAGTTATTAAAAAACTTGACATGTTAAACAAAAACATAATTTGAAGAACAAATTAAAAAAAAAACATTTATTTCCTACATTGTTTAAGCCCGAGAAGGTACAGATATTAAGATATTTCATTCAATTAGTTCTACATTTAATGTTAAATTTTTGTAACAAATTAGTTAAGCCAATTGAAGATTAAAAAATAAAAATAAAATTCATACAATATAATACTTTAAACACCCTTAAATAATTAGATTCCGCTTAAATGAAATCGAAATAAATCTTAGACTTTTTTTTTAAGTTTTTTTTTATTTTGCATGCATCTTATCATTTTATTTACAATTGTCATAAAAATATTAAAAAATATGCAATACGAATATTTTCAATTAAAAATAGAAGAAGTCTAAGATTTATTACGATTTCATTTGAACGGAATCTAACTTTTTAGGGCGTTTTAAGTATGAAATTTTATGAATTTTATTTTTATTTTTAAATCTTTAATTGGCTTAACTGATTTGTTACAAAAATTTAACATTAAATGTAGAACTAATTCAATGAAATATCTTAATATCTGTCCCTTCTCGGGCTTGAACAATGTAGGAAATAAATGTTTGTTTTTTAATTTGTTCTTCAAATTATGTTTTTGTTTAATTCATTTATTTATCTGTATTTACAAAGGTGATAACTACGAGAATATTTCCACCTCAACAAATAAATAAAGATTTATTTTTAATTATATATTTGCGTAGAAAAACTTCTTGATTTATTATTAAGTTTTAATTTCTTGCAAAACCACTTTTAATGAAAATAATCATTCTACAAACAATAATTAGTTTTGCAACTGCTGATTTTCAACTGCACTTTTTACCCTTTTATCCTAGAAAATACACTACGAACCGATGGGACAAATCTAATAAATAGTTTTAATTGTGCACTAATATGTTAACTTTTATCCCTTTTTCCTGTTTTTATTTTGGAATGCATTAAATTGACGGTAAAAGACATAGAACATGCATAAAAAATCTCCTCCCCCCCTTATTTTTGCAATAAAAGAGACTTCCGTGCTTGTTTATATTATCACACAATTAATTAGTGCACTTAATACACAACTTTCAATTTCAGTGTCAAATGGAATTTAAAAAATATACATATATATGTATACAAATTTTCTTAAAAATTTGAATTTTTAACTTTTTTGAGACACGTGGGGCACAGGAAGATCTGAATGGATTTCAGTAAAAAATCATGTAAACAAGTATATATAAATGCCAACTTTTGCACCTCGCACCAAAAGTAATTTCGAAAAAAAAAAGTTCCTATACCTTTCGATTTAACCTACTGTCTATGTGAGAAATGTTTAAGTGATAAAAGCACATGAGAAATTTATTGATATGGTTGGTGATTAGAAAAAAACAATGGATTTAGAACTGTCTGCAGCTAAATTAGACATGGTTTAAAAAATTAGTACAGGCTCGACTTATGCATACTTATCTAATCAAATGTTGTATCTAGCGGAAAAGAATAAATATTTGATATCTGAGTGAAAAAGCTTAGAATTTTTATTTCGATATATTTTCACATATTAACAATCTTAAATTACTTTCGTCATATTTTATAGAACTTACTTATTAGCATTTTATATGTTAGATAAACTCAATGAGTGAACTTATGAATTATTTAAAACGTATAAAATTTCATATACAAATTAGTTTTAACAATTTGACTATGTTACACAAAATAATTTTTAACATTTTGAATGTTTCAGAAAAACAAAAATGTGGATGAACTTAGGCATTATTCATGAATTTTCAAACTCTCAATACCTTCAAAAATAAATTTTCTTCACGACAAAATAATTTCGTTATTATTTATTATTATTGTATACTAGAATCCCCCCCCCCGGCTTTACCCGGGGCCCGTTATAATAACCTTAAACAAAACTCAAATTTGTGTGACTTTATATCTTTTGAAAATCTTTTAAATTAACCTAATTTGGAGGCCCCATTGACTTTAGAAGCGTCTAATGTGTTCCCAACAAACGCTTTTCCAAACGGACCTAGGATCTGGGTCCCCGCTAGATAAAGCAACATGCGCGGAAGTGCTCCGCACGTGCTGGAAACAATAAAAAACCAAGTTGAATGAGCCAAAATTCCTAGTAATCAAGTCCTTAGAACCCGAAAAAAGAATGCACCATTAATGTTAGAAAGTGTTAGTAACTAAAGTCTAAGATAAAATTTCATAAAGCAGAAAGTAGCAGAATTGTCATCTAAGTTGAATGAACCAAATCCCATTCAAATTAGGTGCTTAGAACCCGAGGAAAGAATACGTCCTCAAGCGGTGGGAAGGTGCTCCCTCCCGTAAATTTCACAAAGTACTCTTAACATTAAGGCTAAAGTCTGACGGACGTCTTTTTGTATGCTTTTTTACTGACGTATTATCCCTAAACAATGCTAGCGGCATTTTGTAGGGATAATACTTAAGTAAAAAAGCGTTCAAAAAGACGTCCGTCTGACTTAGTCTAACACGACATTTAATAAACAAATGAAATCCCTTATCTAAAGAACCTTTAAAGTAACACGATTTTTAATTTACGGCTGTAGTGAGTAAACGCAAGTTTTTGTCGCAAAAGGAGAGTAATGTTCGAAAAAGGTAGTATCTGAGGTAAACAAGGACCGAGTTCTGGGGGCGGGATCTTAAGTTGGATGTAGTTGGTTGTATTTAAGTAGCTGGAGGACGCTAAAACTAGGAAGCAGGACGTTTCGGTCCCGCCATTTCGGTCCCAAGACATTTCGGTCCCGAGACATTTCGGTCCCAAGACATTTCGGTCCCGAGACAATTCGGTCCCAAGACATTTCAGTCCCGAGACATTTCGGTCCCAAGACATTTCGGTCCCGAGACAATTCGGTCCCGAGGCATTTCGGTCCCGAGACAATTCGGTCCCAAGACATTTCGGTCCCGAGACATTTCGGTCCCGAGACAATTCGGTCCCAAGACATTTCGGTCCCCAGACATTTCGGTCCCGAGACAATTCAGTCCCAAGACATTTCGGTCCCGAGATATTTCGATCCCTTCTCCAGCAAGCTGAAATTTTGTGCACTTGAAATAGGGACAATTTTATAGGGGACATTGTAGAGTTTTTTAAATAAAGGCCTTAAAATTTTAGTAAACACACACAAATTTCGTATGGTAATCATTTTAAAAAACAAGGGGGGGGGGGGATTGACATTTTCTATATTTTAGTGTATCATAAGTATAAGGGTCTGATAAATTAAGACATTTATAACTCGATCTATAATTATAGCAAAACACTCATATTTTGTATGGTAAACGTAATCTTTATAAAAGGAGGCACATTATCAAATTTTTTAACTGAACTCCCTAAATTTTAGTATAACTCGAATATAAGGACTCGAAAACGCAAACACTTGTAACACAGATCAAAATTGTCGCAGCCCACACAAATTTCCTATGATAATCATAATCGTTTTATAAGGCAGGGGGGGGGGGTGGCTCTGTTGACTTTTTATACATTTTAGTGTATCTTAAGTATAAGGTCCTGATAAATTAAAACATTTATAACCCTCTCTGTAATTATCGTAATCACACTCATATTTTGTACGGTAAACGTAATCTTTAAAAAAGGAGGTACATTATAAGATTTTTTAACTGAACCCTTGAAATTTTAGTATAACCAAATATAAGGGCCCGAAAACCGCAAACACTTATAACTCGCAATCAAATTGTAGCACCCCATGCAAATTTTATATGGTAGAAGTAATCGTTTTCAGGAGTGGGGGAAGGGAGAGTTCTGTGGATTCTTTATAGAAGATCCTCATATTTTAGTCTATCATAAATACAAAGTCCAGACAATTTAAAAATATTTATAAATCGAGCTTTAATTTTCATATGCAAATGCCCATGCCAAAATGCACATATTCAATTGTATATAATTTGCACACTATGTGATTAATAATGAAAAAAACTGCAAATATTTTTACAAATCTTTATTTTATCTTATTATTTAACGGCGCATCAATTTTAAATGTATTGCATTTTACATATTTTTTAAAAAGGGTGTTCTTAACATGGAATTGTGATAAAGACACATTATTTTTTAAATTCTGCACCGGAACAGACTAGAACTTTCTATTTTATTTTGATAATTATTTTAATTTACTATTTTTTGAAAAACTATTTAAAAGTTTGCATTAATCTTTTTACATGTAACAATAATATTACCGCTTTTTCTACCGGTGTCGAATGACAAGTTTACAAATTTTTTTAATTTTGAACCACTTCACCGTTTGCCCCGAGATAACTCGGGGATAAAAGCACTTTTTCCCCATACCTGTCGACGGTGAAGTGGTTTGCAACAATTACAAATCCTTTTTAATATATTTAAGACTTTTATATGCTTATTACATTCAAAAATTACGAGCACAATAAACATAAATCAAAATTTTAAAATTTCTATTGTCATAAAATATTCTTTTCGTATTTAAAATTAATTCTGTATTTCAAATATTTCTTTGTTATTTATTTGACTTATATACTTAGAATTAAAGCAGCCTACATGTTTTAATATGAAAAATAAAAAATAAAAATGAAAATACAAAAAAATAACCCCAGCAAGCACAGAACTAACAGATTGGCACAAAAATTATATCTTTCATCAAGTACTAGAGGTGTTATTTCGATAACAGTGAACCGTAACCTAAAAGTATCGATTCTGTCCTTTCATTCGATATCTTTGGCGATACTTTCATGGGTTATCGACGTTGCGCCAGAAACATGGCACAACGACGGAAATCGGCGATATAGGCGATACGTGTTTGATGCAAATACGTACGAATTCCGAAATATCTGGCATAAAAATGTTGCACAAATTTCGCATTGCTGATATCCAAAGATCATCATTGCTAACTGCTTTTTTTATGCATGTATGACAATATAGATCTTGTGCCAATATAATGATATTTTATACGCATGTCGGTGAATACTTTTTAATCGATTTAATTATATATTTTGTAGTACAGAAACTATTTTAACCATTTCAGGGCCAAAGCTCTCACATTGCTAAAATGTTGAAATGAATATCATCGGAATTCACAAATAAATTTAATTTGGAAACATTCATTAACTCTTTTTTTTTTATCAATATTCTGGTACCACTTGGGAATTATAATCGATTTGTTTCATACATGTACCGTCGCCTTGAAAGAGTTAAAATAATTTATTCGTTATATAATTAAAAAAATAAACTTTCTGTACATTTAAAAAAGTATTCACATGCACATTTCTCAGTTACAGAATAATAAATTGATGCAATTTTATGGTAGAGAATTGCAGCTTATGTTGTTTTATTGTGGAACGATAGAACTGGAATTGACTGTTTGTCATTCAATATTTTTGAACTCCAAAAAAATTTGAGCAACTAATTAAATTAATAACGTTTTATTTTTTAGATGCATAAACCATTTAAATAGCAAAAAAATATATAAATAAAATTGCGACAATACAAATTTTTGAGGGGGGGAGGGGGGATAATTAAGTGGAATAACTCATGCTTCATAAACTTTTATGTTGAGAGACTTTAGTACAACTGAACATTCTGTATCAAATAGAATTAAATTAAAAAGTTACAAACTATTTAAATTCGATAATAATTACACATGCCAATCAAAATTAACTTTGCATTCATATACATGCACACACCAAATACATCTTATCTGAAATCAAATATGAGACACACAATCAAGCATTAAAGAAAAAAAAAATAATACTAATACTTGTCCCCCCTCCCCTTTTGTTTACGATAAACCTTGAAATAGACCTTTTCAAATCACAACTGGAATTAAGCTAGATGGATTTAATCATTTTCTGGAAATTCTTCTCTTTATGTTCTATCTGAAAATACCTACCGTGCTAGGATAGCTGAAATAAATAGACACAGACAATATAAAGCAATGCTAGTGTTTTCATTGTGCTACTTCATTTATTAAACAATTTTTGCTTACAAATTATATTAATACATGGAAATTATTCCAGAGGGAAACATTCGCCTTGGATACAATATTTCAAATGAAAATCAAATTTTCAAAGTAATTGCTTAAGAGGCGCAAAGGCCAACATAGTGAAAAAAGGAAAAAGTGCTACAAACGCAGCACTCTTGTGCTGCGTTTGTAGCCTTGCCAACATATAATAGTGAGAAATTTTCCGAGCTGTGTATCGTTCCAAGTGGTTTAGTCGGTAGAACTTCAGTGCGCTATACTGATGGCCCGGGTTCGAGTCCCGGCTTGGAATCTTTTTCACTATGTTGGCCTTTGCGCCTCTTAAGCAATTACTTTGAAAATTTGATTTTCATTTGAAATACAAATTATATATTTAGTATTTCTTTTAAAACAGAAATATTTTCTTTTTATTTAATTTTTTTTAAGATCAGATTTAGAAATACAATATATTTTACATCTACAGCTACCATGAGCTTTCACAATATATTTTCTTGCAAATTCGGAAACTGGATTTACTCTCAAGTCTGGTATACTTCAAATCCAGATTACTTCCGAGTCGGGTAAAAAAAGGTATTGCTCCAAGTATCTGATTAATTTCTACACCTATTTTAACAATATAAAATGAAAAGATCTAAAATTGTTATTTGTGCACACAGAATCAAATTATTAAACATGTAGAAATATAATAAACAAAATAACTGAATTTCACACCTTCCAAACAAGTAAATTACACATTGCATTAACACTAAATATATAGGAAATTTTATTCAAGATATATAAAAATACAGGACTTTTATTTAAGCCTAACTAATTTTTGTGTGATTTAACCACTAGTGAAAATTTTCCATTGTCATTAGAAAATCAGCAGCTTATTGAAATTCTAAAGTATCCTCATAAAAATATATAAATGAAACTTACTGCTTTGAGCATTAGCCACTTTAACAAGGGCTCTTTGCTACAGCATTAAATCAGAAGTTATGTAGAAATTACTAATATGCAGTGTTTATAAGGATTTGAAAAGAAAAAAATCCAAGGAGTCTAGAAAAATTCTAAAAAGTCAAAGAATTTTAAGCGACTTGTTTATTTTATCATGTATGTTATGTACTCATGTAACAGATACACTCACCCTACTTTTAATACCTCAATTAAGAAAAAAAAACAGATTTTACAGTGTTAAAATCTTATGGCTAGTGCTAAAATTGCACAGAATTCAGTTCTATATAAATATAATATAAAAGCCAGTCAAATCTCAAACACCCATCATGTACCATGTGCTCCTAGATTTTGAAAGTAAATTTTTAAAAGCAAAAAATTAAGGAAAAAAAACATGTGGTAATACAAAAAAAATTTTCTTTCTCCTCACGCCCCCTCCCCCTTCTCTTTTTTTCAGAAGATTTTATTTTATTTTATGGCTAATGTCTTACATGCCATATATGCCAGGAAAGTTTTGTATACAAGCAGTATTATTCATTGCAGAAGATATAATTTTACTTATCAAATATACTTAAAAAAAAAAAAGCACTCAATAGTCTAACAATTTTTGTATTATGGATTAACAAAGTACAATTCACAGTGTCAATAAAATATCAGTTTTAATTTCGAAAATTTATTTCAAGATTTTTACAAATATCAGTAACGCAAAAGTAGAAAGTTATAAGCAAAACTATTATCAGACAAATACATTTAATAAAAGAGGGTTTAAAAGCTTTAACGGAAATATTCAAATTGTTTATCATTACATAATTAAGTTTATGCTATTCAATAATTTAAAAATGTCTTAACTAAAAAGTATAGTAAAAAGTCCTTTTCACCCTCAATTCTAATATCTATGATAGATTACTTATTTCACAGTTTATGAAATAAATACTGTTTAGACAGGCAGGGGTGAGGGCTGTAAAGATATAATACTCAACTACTTGAGGAGAAGGAGTTTTGAAAACAACATTGTGTAGTAGGTAAATATTATTTTGGATGGATGGATGGAAGTAGAGAAAAGTCAATTTCAATCACACATGTTAAATTTCAATTGAATCTCCTCCCGTTAAAATCTTGGCGAGTGAGTTACAGGTAAGCTCCCCATTAACACCTTTACACACCCCTCTCTACAAGAGAGTTAGTGATTAATTCAACATTCTTCAAAACAACAGAAATCAACACTTTTCCATAAAATATTATGACATTTGATATTTTGTAACATAATATTTGCTACATACAATTAATGCATAATTTAAGAACTTGACATCTTCAAATTCCAACTTAATTATTCAGATTATTAATTTTTACAATTTAATATTAAAAATCTATTCATTGTGTAATCAGTAACAGTTATTATAGTTGGCATTGCAATTTAAAAAAATACTAACAATAAGTGCTGTTTGAAATGTATATAAATAAAATTATGAGGTTAATGTTAAGTAAAAGAGACAGACAACTGGTATTAGCTAAATATAGAGTACAAGCACCAGTAGTCAGCCAGTTATACCAGAAGAAAAAATGCCCGATCTCAAATCCCTCCCCCCCCCCCCCCAAAAAAAAAAGCAAAGTGTAAGGATTCTGAGCATTGGAAAATTGTATTTAATTTGGAACTTAAAATAAAGTTTATAAATGAGGACCCCAGAAGACAAGGGGTATAAGTGACAAAATTGAACTAATTGCACAGACGACCTGGAAATATGCTTTTTTCTTTTCAGGTAAAGAAATATAAGAAATTTTCTAATAATGTGATGTGTTTTGGAGATTAAGCACTTTTGCCGAATAATGATCAATATTGATTAATTATAAATTTAAAGAAAATTGCACTCTACTTTTTTCACATTTATTGAAATAAGAGTTCAAAGACCACTGTAAAACAAGCAGCAGTTTCTTACTTCAATTCAGTCAATTATTATTGATATTCAAATTTAACATCAATTACCTTTGAACTCAATTTACTCCAAATCGAAATTTTGTCACTTGTACCCCTTGGCTTCTGATGTCCTCAAATATTATCTCACTATGACCAACTATTGAATATCAATATCTGTGAATATCAATACACAATTTATTTACATCACTAGTATATCACCCTCCTCAAAAATGATGGAATGCTGATCTGCATTTCATTTTCATAAAACATCATACAAAAGAACAGTATAAAGATTTCGTCATTGAAAGGTTTGTATGGTAGAAAAGTACATTTTAAAAATGAGAAATGATTTCTACAAATACAGATGAAGATATATTTTTTACTCCATATTCAATTTCTGAAATAGTTCAACGATCAATAAAGGCTCCTATTCTAATTTTTAGAATTGAGAAATAAAAAATAAGTGAAAATTACATGTTGGCAGAATCATAATCTTTATCTTTAGTTTTATTAATGCAAAAATGCATTTCAAGCTACGCTTAACATCACCAGCGATAACTTTGAAACACTTTATATATGTACTTTATTCTTAACAAATAAAAATATATTCTCTATTTAATATTTAATTGTAATGAAAAAGAAATACATGTCATAATGCATAGTGATTAAATAAACCCAATAGACAACATTCTCGTGATGCTGCAATAAATTATTATTTTTTTTTTTGCTTATAAAAATAAAGTACATTGCATAATTTTTTTTTTTTATAGCAATTAACTTGCAAATGAAAAACAGGGGTCGATGCAGGTTTTTATTCTTAGGGTCCATTTTGTGAAAAGTACAAGTTATTTTTTTAAATTTTACTATATTTTTGTGAAAACTAACAATTTGTAAGGAAAGTTGAAATCCAGTTATTTAAATTCAAACGAAGAATTTATTGACAAAACTTCTTTAAATCTCCTTGCTAAAGTTTCTGTTTTTCATGAGCTGGTTTTATTTATAATTTACACATTTTAAAACAGTTTTTATGAAAAAGAATGTTACGAAGGGACCTATTTTATTAAATCTATTTTTGTAAAGGGGCCTATTTTATTAAATAGATTTTTGTGGAAGGGCCCTAAATAGGCCCCAAATTTTGCTTGGATCGACCCCTGAAAAATCCACCCAAAGAATCATGAGTCTGGATATTTTTCATTATTTCTTGTTTAAATTAACAATGGAAGTAATCAAATTACCATCATTTAGAAGAAATTTCATAAAAAAACCCTTTAAAATAAAAATGGAAATAGTTAGTGTGGACACATCTACAAATAAACAGCTTTCATTTAAAAAAAATAATTAGCAAAATTAGTTCAGTCAAAAGCTCGGGGCAGATGACTAAAAAGAAAAAAAACAGTCATGTTTCAAATATTTCAAAACTCGCCTTATCAAGAAAACTAAATTTGGAAAATCGCAAAAACATTTATCTACGTCCATTAGTTTTCATTGTAAACCAAGGTTTTACAATTCCAAAAATACAGGATAAAACAAAATATTTTGTAGGTAGTGTTTTTTCGGTGCAAGTTTACCAGTAGAATAGATTGAGATTTTCAAAATTTTGAATGAGGCCAGTTTCGAAACTCACGTCCTCATATATAGACTGTGTTTTCATGGTTCCTGTGTAACAACATTTCCCTTCTTGCACTTCATCATTCCAAAAAATTAACAGCCTTCTTTCCTCCAGTTGTAAAAAGAATGCCTTTATTCCTTTGTGTATTAAAAAATTTAGTTACATTAGTAATTTTTTTTTCATTCCATTAAGGATTCTACTTTATCTGGTTGCAATATTTTTATATTAACATATTTATTTGGGCTATTCAGTTTTAGATTAATACTAATAGAAATCCTAATGAAAGTTTACCGTGTAGTACTTTTAAATATAAAATAACCACTAGTTTAAAGAAAGTGGCCCTTATAAAACTGGTACCAGTGACCACTAATGAACTTTTCTAGTTCAGCAAGGGTTGGGTTAGCCATCAAAAACTAGTTTTTGAGATGACATAGGTTTAAACTGTGTTTTAACCGTCCAAAACACAAATATGTACGTAAACACAGAACAAAACAGAAAAAGTGCTGTTAATATAGCATTGCTTTTGTTTGATAGTTCAATGTAGTTTGGTATACATTAAATTGTAATCAAATATGAAATTATAATTTTTTTCTTTGTTTATGTCTACATTTCCAAGTTATGTGGATTTTTCTGGTGTGGCTTTTTTTGCATACTTGGTTGAATACCTTATTTTTAAATATATATATAGATACAAGCACAATTTTTTTTTTCAAGAGAAACGATAATTTACACTGATTTTAAGGAGTTTCACTTATATTCATAAGCTGTGTAGGACCTCCCTTAAAATTTTTTGTCTTCAATCATATGTAGTAGTTCAACCTTGGTAGTGATCAGGAAGAAAATTAGCAGACGAGACATCTAGTTGTAAATCAGAGAGTACAGAAAACACCCCTCATCATCGTTCTTTTGGAAACTTCTAGGATAGATGTGCCAGTAAGTAATGTGATTTATTCCTGTTATTTCAATTTATTTTGATTCATAATGGAAAATGTTACTACGAGATTGATTTTAGATCGATGCTATACAAATACAATACTATAAAAATCTCACAAATATTTTTTTATCAACTACAGCACTGTGCATTTATCCAGTTTTATTTAGAATTTATTGATTAAATTTTTCTAACTCTGCTAAATAATTCTTTTGATACTATTTTATTAAATCTAGGTTTTTGACACGACGGTTTTAACCATTACATGTCAAAAATTCAACCCTTTACTTTTAAAATATAAATATAACCTTTCGGTGCTGAAGAAGGATAGTTCCTGATATCTAGTAAAATAGCATAAAAATAATAGATACATCATTTTTTTTTAATACTTTAAAGACAAAAAAATAGAATAGATTATACAAATATACGGACAGCATATTTTATACACCAGTGGTAACTTATCAATAAAAATATTGAGCCCCACCAGTGGCCAAGAGGTTATGCTCTCGAAGCTAGTAGACGGGAGGTGCAGGATTCGAACACAATCGTACCCGTCAGCCTAATCGTTTGGAGTTTTCGTGGATTTCTTTGAACCATGGATTTCCATGCGGAAATACGGGTTAGGTTCCCTTAGAAAGAACCCCCACAAAGGGCACTCCCCCCTCGGTCTATATCCCTCGAGTAGATAATTGACCGTCAAATCAAAATTCAACCCAATAGAAAAATTGAAACAGTAGAAAACATTCCAAACTTCAACCTTAAACATTGGTTGGACGTTAATGGAACTTTGGGGAGAGAATAAATTACTGTATATACTCGTGAATGAGTCGAAAAATTTTAGACAAAATTTAGGAGTTGAAAATGGTGGTTCGACTTATATATAAAATAAAAATTCTCAGATAATCGGCGAACGGGTAAGTCTTTTAAGTTATCACATCAGAGATAAAAGTGAACAACGGTCATTTCCCTGTGATTCGCAAAAAAAGCTCAACAATAATGTCCCTGTAATTGTTCGGCATCTATTGTCTCTTGGGACAGAATTCCCACCAATACAGGGACATTCCTTTTAACATTTTAATACCCTTTTTAAAAAGAGTTCAACATGATAATGCTTCTAGATATCGCTCTTAAAAGTCCTAAAATACAAAGTAGTACTACATTTTAGTAGTCTAAGAAGTTGTTTACCCTTGTAAATGAGGCTTGAATAGATTTTTAAAAGAATTTTTTCTTTTTAAGTATTACTGAATTGAATGTGAATAGGTTTCAAAGTAGTTTAAGGTTCTTTGGTTTTACATAATTATACAGTTTTAAACGTCGAATTAAAAAAAAAAAAAGTCTGATTAGAAATGTAAAAATGTTTACCAATTTCATGTCAAGAAAATTTATTAATTTTTCTTATCCTCGATTGCAAATCATTGTTCAACATACTACCAGGAATGCGGTTAGACTTATAATAGAAAATTTAATTTTTTTCAAAATTTTGCTTAAGAATTGGGAGGGTGGGGAACTTATAATACATGAGTATATACGATAAGCACAAATGTTAATCACATAACTATTGCAGAATTCACAACTGAAAAAAAAAAAAAAAACATAACTTACATATTTGGAAAAATACTGATTCACTTCAATAATATAATGCACTTCAATAACACTAGTCAAATATATTTGAAATACAAAGGAAGGACTTCCTGAATTTCTCAACCAGACCATCTAAAAACAGAAATTTAAAAATAATACAATAATAGACAACAATAAAAAATTAAATTTATTATTAACATCTTTATGAATTAAAAAATTTATGACATTATCAAACATACCACAGGGCTTGAAATTCAAATTTTCCCAGGAGGGGAGTCTCCCTCCCAACATTTATAAATAGAGGGGAGTGGGAGGGGCCAAAAAATATCTTTAAAGCCCTCTATTTTCTTAAGTGCAACTTCAAGATAATACAGACATGACAAAATACCATTGAAATAAATTAAATCCAATGTATATCCAAAATGTTTATTTTTATTAAAAAATAAAGGAAAATAATCAAGTTTCATGTATACCACATCTATTTTTTAACTTTTTATTATTAATTTTTTAAATAATCAAATATATGATTATGGGCACTTAACAATGGGATTGTTAAATGAATTTCTGAACTTAGATTTTATTCAATTTTAGATGCTAATTTTTTTTTTTAGAAAACTTTGCAAAATCTGACGTGTTTTCATTATTAACTACTCACATAAACAATGCATATCATATCGGCGATATGGTATTGCGAACATGGTCACTTCCCCAGTAGCAGAATTTTCTGTGTCCATCTGTAGCAAACAAAATTTATCTGCGACAAGACAATGCTGGAGGAAGCTACTATTATAAACACTTATAATAACCATAAAATAAACAAAAATTGCATTTTACAAAGAAAATCTAATAAAACACAATAACTCTTAAAACAAAGTAAATTTTTAATGATTTTTTTAAGCCCGGTATTTATTGTTAAGCTGGTAGATTAATCATAAAATAATCTGCAGCATTGCTGCCATGCCATACAGTTTTTGCTATGGGGGTCACTTCTGAACAAGATTGTTTTATTATATCCTTAATGGAATTAAAATTAAAACTGGAATCCCTAGTATTTTCATTAATTGAACTAGGTTCTATGAATTGATATTTTAAACCCAGGCCCAAAGTTTAAAAAAGAAAACCATCAATTCATTTCTTCTATTACACAAAAAATGCTTGATTTTAAAAAGTCCTAATTTTAGTGAATTGCCAAGATCAACTAGAAGTTTGTTATTTCTAAATATATTTCTTTGGAGTTCCCAAATTTTTTTTTCCACACTACATTTTTTTCTGCACTACATGATCTAATCTCAAATTTTGTTTAGCGACAAGTCTATCCCTATTTGATAAGATGCAACATTACATTTGGTGGACGTTACTGCCCTTTCAGTTATTTCCTTTTCGGTCACGGGAAATGAAATCTTGAAGTATGTAAATCGGTCATAGAAGAAAATTGTGGATTCTGCCAATCCTTCAAGGGATAAAGTATCGTGAAGTTCACCAATCAGTCATGGAAAAATATCACGGAATTCGTCAATCAGTTACTGGAAAATATCGTGAAATTAGTTGGTAGCGAAGAAAAATCGTGAATATCGTCAATATGTCACAAGAACAAACAAGAAAATTTGCCAATCGGTCGCAAAATGAAATCTCAAAATCCGTCGATCGGTTTCGGGAGGGGGGGGTCTATTTCTTCAATGAGTCGCAGGAGAAAAAAACTAACTTTGTTAATCGGCCACAGGAAAATATAGCAAAATTTAGCAATTGGTCTCAGGAAAGTATTATAAAATTTTAGTTGGTCAAGGACAAAAACTCTAAATTCGCCAGTTGGTCGCGGGAAAATATCACGGAGAAAATGTCGTCAAACAGTTGCTGGAAAATTTCACAGAATTCATCATTCAGAAAAGGAAAAATATTGCGAAATTTGTAGATTGGTCATGGGAAAGTATTGCAAAGTTCATCAATGTGTTGTGGCAAAATATCGTGAATTTGTTCTGGTTGCAGAAAATAATCAAGAAAATTTTTAGTCGGAAACAAGGAAAAAAATTGTGAATTTTGTCAATATGTCGCAAGAACAAACGAAAATTTGTCAATCGGTCAGGGAATGAAATTGCGAAATTCATCTATTGGTTTCAGGAAAAAATCAATAACTCGTCGATCTGTCGCGGGGGTAGGGAGTGGGATTTGCTAAGCATTGGTCAATGAAAAAAATCATGAAACTCGTCAGTCTTTGCAGGAAAATATCATAGAATCTGCCAATCAGTTGCGGTAAAATATCGTACGAATATCTTAAGGCTGTTACTAATGATGAGCTAGAAGCAGCTAGGAGTCGTCTGGTAGCTTCATCGCCCTGAGCCCTCCCTTCCCGGTTTTCGGTGTCTTTAATTTGTGTAATTTCCCTTTTAAATTTGTCCGGTTTCAATTTTTGATTTTTTTTTTTCAACGTTGCTTTTCCTAGAGAGTGTTTCACTCGGGACGTGGGTGGGGACCTAGGAATCTTGCTTCCACAAAAGAGTGGGACTAGAGTTGAAGAATAAAGAGCTGCGGACAAAGAGAGGGCGCTCACCGCGGCAGTCGACCCCCCACCCACCCCCGAGCCCAACCCTTCCCGCTTTTCGGTGACTTTAATTTGTGTAATTTCCCTTTTAAATTTGTCCGGTTTCAATTTTCAATTTTTTTTTTTTTAACGTTGCTTTTGCTATAGAGTCTTTCACTCGGGACGTGGT